>JAUMHL010000011.1:10560568-10571708 GCA_032362345.1 Sandelia bainsii
TGAACTTTTTACGTTTTCCATAAATTTCACCCGAAAGCCAAATATCCCTAACTTTTTGTGAGTAGTGTATATATCTACATATATAAATGTGAAGTTACATACTGTATCTAAAATGGTAATTTGTGTGCACTTTTGGCATAAGTACATAACTTACTAAACACGTGAAGTTTAACATCCAAACACACTGTGTTTACTTAAAAATTGCTGTAGGCAGTTCACATACCTTGCAGTCTTTGGCATAGTAGAGGGTCCTCCCTCTGAGTTTGAAGTACCTCCTCTTCCATCTCTGAAAAGAGCTGGTCTGCTTTAATAAGATTCCCTCCTTCACACTTTTCTATTGCGAGACAGTCAAAAAGGAGGAGAAATGGGAAGAGAGCAAAAGAAAACTGACGTTAGTGCATGTAGAATAATTGCAGGGACACCTATTCTTCACACATAAACAGAAGGAGATCAGTTTGGATAGTGTCACTAGGATGGCAGACACAGGCAAACACCATCCAGCAATTTTCTGACATTTCTGAGTCAGAACTTATGATCACATATGGGAGAGTCTGGGATCTTCTGGACATATTTTCCCCATATTTACACAACTAAAACAGTCAGTGTGTTGATCAGAGAGTTACTGCAGGAATAAAACCAGACATAATGAGCCATACTGCAATAATGGACCCGCGAAAAGGTTGTGCAGCAGGTAGGAGCTGCAGCCATCTGTGACTGTATGGAAAGTATTAACGCAGGCAGAACACATGATTTGATTTGATAGCATGAATTTGCTTTGCTGAAACACCCCACTGATTCTATTGTGGTGTTGTTTTTTTCCTTTATTTTCATCTGTGCCTCTGCTTACCATGCACTCATTCTGCCTCTATTTGAGTACATGCCCTGAGAGGACAGAATCCAACTCGGGCAATCAATTTGAGACAGGACGTCGGGGGTCGCCATGGAGATCCCCATTTCTTAAACAGGAGCATAACCAGGCCCACTGATAGACGGGGGCACATTCACGCTTACGCACCCAGATAGAATCTTAAAACTCTGATCACGTTACCGATGGCTCTCTCCACACCTGCAGGTTTATCAAGTAATGCGGTGCCATTCCTGCATGAATCAACCTCCATCACAAGCCCCCGCATCTCCCACAGAGATAACCATGTGCCTATATCAATTTGTGTGCAGAAACCAATGCTGGAATGGATCAACCTGGAATGTTTACACAGCAACGTCCGATATATCTTCAAAACAGGTAGCTAAATATGCCTAATACTTTTCTGGTTCCTGGTTAAAATGAATGACTAAAATAAATAAATAACTGACATATTATGTAATGGCTGAATTTAGTGCAGTTATTTTGCAAAAGCTTTTGGATAAACATGCATCAAAGATGTTCACAGAGTTAGTACAGGGGACTTTCTGCAGAAATGCTAGAGAAGGAAATATTGCTGCGAAATACGGCTTCTCAAACAAATGAAACTCGGGAGTAATCAGGTTTTAGAAAGTTAGCGACTGGTTCTTGGCATTGTGGCTTGTTTTACAATAGCAACATCAAAAGATGTCCTGTATTAAAGACACAGTTTTGTGATTGCAGAATGATCATCAAATAATGTCCAAATCAGTAGCAGACTGTTTGTATTACAGTGAAATTCAGCAAAGGACAGACAATGTCAAAGACTTTCTGGTACTTTCGATTACACCTCTATGTCGTTTTTCTGCTAAACCACTCGGTCCAAACCATGGCTGAGTGAGAGCAGTTGGCTCAGCAGTGACTTGGCAGGATCTCAAGATGAGTGCATGATCCGGAAATCTGCCCTGAAGGAAAATTTGAGACTCAGACAGGAGGTTTCACCACCTGCATGACAACTACCAGCTACCCTCATGGTGACATCAGGACCAATGCGTGTGTGTGTGTGTGCACGCTTATGAATGTGAATGATAGAAACTGAAAGTGTGCATGGGAAAGCACACAATTAGAAATTCATCAGTCAACCAAATAACAATCCAAATACTGTTGTGTTGGGTAGAACTCGCTGATTAAAAATGGATGTGCCCTCATTGTCTCCTATGTCCTGCTGAAACATGAAAATCTACAAACACAGAATAATGACATGTCAATGACAATGTCTTCCAGTTAGAATTAGATCATCTCTGTTCAAGTTTAAATGGATACTTAGGTAGCAGAATTGGTGTTTTGAGTTTTTTTTGTGTGCAGTTTCTAGCTGATGTTTGGGCTGGGGATTGAACCATATTTTTTACTTTACTTTTACTTAAAGTCAGGTGTCAAAAGCTGACTTGATCAGATGTGTAGTCAGCTGTGCTGCAGACATCTTGTACATTAATGTATGGTGCCGTAGGTAGTTGGCTGTGTCTTGCATTTTCTTACAGCAGTAGTAGTAGTAATAGTACAATAAACAGATGTGTACAATCCACAGAGTCTAGAATTCTTAGAAAACTTGCATGTCACACAAGCACTTTTGTTATCTGACTTTACCTATTTACCTCTCTTTTTCCTTTTGTCTTTTTTTTGCTTGGATTACTTCTGTTTACACATCCTGTCTGTCTCTCTTTGTCACTTCTACATTTTTCACGTTTCTCTTTTTCCTTTTCATCTCGTGTGTTTCTGTCTCACTGTCTCTGCCTTTTAAGTAATGACCTTGGCTTTCTGAAGATAGGGAGTAACACAAGGCAAAGGCACATCATTCATTGCTCCATCGCAACCTCATTTCTCTACTGAAAATGTGTGCATGTGTGTCTGTGTGCATGTGCGTCCATGAGATATCCCGCCTTGTAATGGCACATTCGGCTTCTTGTGCTTCCACCGTGCATGTACCCAACTTAGAATAAATGTACTTTTATACCCTGAGGGAGAGCTAAATTCATATTGTCACATTGTTAGAGAGAAAGAGAGGCAGGGAAGGACTGATGGGGGAAAAAAATAGATAGCCTGATGGTATGGATCATTAGGAGCTGTGACAGTGGCGAAGAGTGAGGAAGAGAAATCAACAACAAAAAAGGTAAGACGCAGGAATTACAACAAACAGGGAATCTGGAGAGTCGACATAAAAGAGAAGAAAACAAGAGAGTTGACAAAGCCTTTATGAGGAGAAAGAAAACATGAACAAGAAAGTGTAAAGGTCTCTTTTGAATGAACCACCTGACACATTGGCGATGTGAGGTGTCACCTGGTCCACCAATCAAGCTTACACATGGTTTCTATGGCAATGTCAACAGGAGCTGTCAGTCAGACGCTAACAGTGTTTTTGTTTGACAAAATCGGCGGATGACATGGCAACCGGTGATAAAGCTGAAAGACGTACTGTTCGACCCAACTCAGGGTGATGCAACTTAGGTGTCAAAGTTAAGAGGGCATTTAAAGATGTGTTTCACCACAGGCTTGTTGATTCAAATCCCCAAACCAGCTGCTAACATCTGGCTAACGTAGCTTATTTTTCTCAGTATGCCACTAAATCCTTCAGTAGCTACACAAAAAATATGTGAAAATACATGGAATACCTGAACATGAGAATTAAAAATGGTTTTGACTGTATCACATCAAAGTAAATTGATGTGATAAGATTCAAAGGCATTCAAATTTGGTAGTTGTGTGTAAACGGCTGTACTCGCATGCACATTTATGCAGTTACACTCAGTTGCTTGTTTATTAGTTGCACTGAGCTAAAACAACTGCAGCCTACTACAACATTCATTTAATCATATCTTTATGAAGGTTATGTTTTGATATTTTGTTGAAGCTGTTTTACACAGGTGTTTCTATTGTTTGGTCCACTCGAGTCGAGGAGAGTAGCACAAACTGCAACATCCAAAATAACCATAAAGGCACATTAGGCCTCTTTAAAGGGCAACTCAACCCTAACTCAACCCTATTACACTGGATTTTCTTTTTAAATTATATCCATACATAATTCATTTTAAATGCATATTATATATCCATATTTATCAGTTTAATTAAGCTGTATCTTCTGGCCCCGTTCTAATCATGACGACATAGGCAGAATTCTTGGGTTCTTGGGTTTGTCATTAGTGACCAATTCCTCTAGATCACCATGTTAAATTACAGTTTTACTTTTGCCTGACATGTACTATCCTGCTGACGTGTCTGTGTGTGGGTAAATACTAACTATATACTAGTGTATATAAACTGTAAATGGGTTTTTGTCTGTTTTTCACGTTGTTCCTGGAACAGCTTGAAAACATACTCAAATTATGGTTAGAATGGCATGCAGCGTGCATTTGGGACACAGCTTTTATACTAGAGTGCAGGAGAGCTTTTACACGTAAGCACTTATATGGAGACAGTTCTTGTAACACCTCCTTCAGGCCATTTTTGTACCTAATAAAGTGTCCTTAGTTAAATGGGCTGACTGAATAATAATGTCTAGCTTCATAAACAGCATATATTGTATGCAAAGGTCAGGTCCTGCACCATGGTGTAGTTACACCCATGATCCTCTCCTCTCCTCTCCTCGGCAGATAGATGTTGTCAGACAGATTGGTGTATTCATTAGAGCAGGACTAATTACATCACAACAATCAGCCTTGCCAGACCTCATGTGCCCACATACACACATGCACGCATGCTGACAAGCTGTGAACTGGATATCCACAAAAAAAAGCACAGTAACACACATCATTCCTTTAAGTTTATCTGTACACACAAACAGAGCTCTAAAGTGTCTCAACATACGAGTGTGATGGAGTCAACAGTTTTAGTACATTTATTGATCCAGCAGAGTACACACACAAACACACACGGCCACATCCCCCTAAGCGGACACACAGTCCTGCACGACTGATTAACATTCAGTTCACAGTGTAAACGCTCAAAGAGTCACTACATTTGATTTATTCCCTGGACAGCTGAGTGACCTGTAGACCAACAGTTACTAAGTTTGTTGCCAGAGAAAAAGCAGAACAAGAACCTCAGACACTTTATCAGTGTAATTTAGTTCTACTGATAAGTGCAACATGAGTGCAACTTCTCTACTACTTTAAATTGCAAGACCAATCAATAAATAAACTGACTCAAACTGGTACATGATTGAGCAGTGTGATTGCCCCCCCCAAACCAACCATTTGACCTATTTACTGTTTGCTAGAGGTGCCAGCTGTTCCTCTGCATTTTTCTGAAAATTGAAAAGTTTATATTTATGACCCCATTTGTGACAACTTACATGTTCAGTAGAACAAAGGGGCCTAAAACTGAGCACCACGGACTGGGTAAAGAAATCAGAAAGTATTAAGACACTAACAAAGGGAAGCACATGGTTGGTTGGTTTTGGTCTTATCATGGGATAAAATAAATAAGCCCCAGTTTGAATTCAAGGCTTAATTAAACCTCAAAACATTCTCCTTCTGACCTCATGTTTCTATCCTTCACGGGGTCATCTGGATGTTAACGGAACATTATCTCTCTCACACTGACCTCTTCCACTGGCCGACTCTCCTGCAACTTTTCAACGTCACTGGAGTCCAGTTGGTCTTCGTGGCTGAGCTGCCCGTTGTCTGCCTCCCCTGCTCCATCACAGCGGAACAACAGGGGTACCATGCAGCACCCGCTGGTCTGACACAACCCTGGCATTGGTGGCACGCTGACGACCTCACTCTCTGTACTAGATAAGCACTACCTGTGTGAATGCTGCAGAACTGATCTACAGTATTTCACCTTAGGTAGTGCTGTCGCAAGATGTGTTTAGGAGGTGGAGAGTCAGTTTTTCACAACTTTCTTTGAGCTATTTGTATCGTCTTCCCATCTTTTTCTTGAAGTTTATTTCTACATACAAATTTCTCTCAACTATGTACATTTCTCTTTTACTCACCCCACCTCAGCTGTAATTCTCCTTCCACATCAGCAGTTTCTCAAACAATACAGTCTACTTCCTTAGTCTGAAACTTCCCCCGTCAGGTAGCCACACCTCCTCAGGTGTGCACTCTCTCTCCCTCTCTCTCTCTCACACACACACACGCACACGCACACGCACAGGCACAGGCACACACCCATCCTGGTGAAAAGGGAGTAGATGCAAATAAGCCCACACACGTCACACGCACCTTAGAGGAGTGGTGTGTGTTCATGTAAGAACAAGCCTATTTCCTTGAGGCTATTTTTAGAACAGGAAGAACCTGTCTGACTGGGCCTCAGAGTGAGCGCGCACACATACACACACACACACACACACACACACACACACACACACAATGATGGCTGCTCCTGCTACACCACTGATTTAAAGCATAAAATTAGTTAAAAAGCCACTCAAACATCCATCACCTCATGTCAAATTGATGTGATGCTTAATGGCACGGCACTCTGCTTAAGATCATACACACACACACACACACACACACACACACACACACACACACTTATGTCCTGCCACACTGCATGAGCTGTCTGTCCTGTCTGGGAGTGTGTGTATGTGTTCACGTCTGCGCTCTGCTGCCTCTGCTCTGTCATCGGACAGCTTTCAGTGTCAGATCAGTGTCTCATCTGCCAAGGCAAATTACAACGAGTGTGTGTATTTTTTGTGCATGCATATGTGTATTTTCTGCTGGTTGGCATATCATTCTGTCTTTAATGAGCAGAAACATGCTGTTCCCTGAAGACTCACTCACTGACACCAACTCTCTCTCCCTCTCATTCCTCATCGCAATATTGGCCTATTGCAAAGTGCATTTGTTCTACAGCAGATACTTATGCCACACAGTTGAAAATAGTCCATCATACTCAAAACATAAGTAGCCTGAATTGACCCTGAGCTGATCCTATCTGACAAACACAAAACATGTCCCTGCCTCACCTTCATCTGCTCTCATTATACCCTTCCTCAGCAGGATTTTGGAAATCAAAACTTTTCTTAATGTCTTAAAGAGTCCCCAAACCATCTTAATCACACACGTGCAGAAGGCTGGGCTGTCCTTTTCCGAAATGTTTTCTATTGCTGTCGCCTCAACTCTCTTGGGATTTAAATATTTTATCCACTACCATTTAAAAGTTTGAGGTCGCTTAGAAATGTCCTTGATTTTAAATGAAAAGCAGGTTATTTTTTTTTGTAAATCATTATTGTAGCTGCAAGCTGCTTTTAAGTTAAATATACAGAGGCCAGTCCTCAGCAACTTAGTTCTGTAGTGGCATGTTGTCTTTGCTAACGCAAATTTATCAATTTAAAAGGCTAATTCATTATTAGAAAACCCTTTAGCAATTATGTTAGCATAGCTGAAAAACGTTTTCATGGAAGACAAGTGACTGCAGGTCTAAATTTGGTACTATAAAAGTCTTACATCATTTTTTTTTCCAGCACTACTTTAATTCATGGAATCCCAAACTTGGTCCTCAAGTCATACTGCCCTGCTCTCTGCTGATTACCTGGATCAGGGGTGTTCAGTCAAGCAGAAGCTGGAAGAGATGCGTTCACTGGTATCTTCCAGCTTCTAATTATCTGAACACACCTGATCCAGGTAATCAACAGTGGGCAGGGCAGTGTGACTTGAGGACCACGTTTGGGAACCCTTGGATTATCTGAATTTTTGCTACAGTAATGTCACACTGTGTTATAAAAATGCAATCAAAATAACATTTGGAATTTTTTGTTTTATCAATTTCTCACTACTATTTGGAAATGTTGACTTTGTTCACGTGTAGCCCCAGCTGAAAAGCTAAGCTTCAAGTAAAGCTGCCTTTTTGTTGTAATTATTTCTAAGTAAAAGTAAAATACCAGAAGGTAATATCAGAATTGTGAATGTGAAACACAGTCTGTGTACAGTATATGTTAGGACATAATGATAGGTGTATGCATTTATTATTATATATTAATATTCTAATATTGGAAAATATTTAAAATTAGCTTCACACTTGATCTGATCCCATGCCACTGAGAACTCAACTTCCTGTTTTGTGCTTCTCGTCTTTGGCTTTTGCCTACAAGACCTAATGTTGCCCCAAACTAAACCCATACAGTACGCCAGCCTTTACCTCCTTATTAAGATATTATTCTGTGGTTGTGTGGACCATATTCAGACCAACATTAGCGCTATGTTATATCACAACTCTCCCAATTATTGTAATAGGTCCACTGTATTGGCACTGCAGCAGTGCTCAGAAAAGAGAGCTCTGGAAAAAAACTGCTATAAAAAGGTCAACAAGGCTCTTTTGCAGCGACACAATTCAATGTCGTCAGGCAATTCAGTGGCAATAAAATATGGATAAGCAAACATTCCTTGTAGCTTGGTGTGAAATGTGAACAGGGTTGTTTGACTCTGGATCAACAAGATAAAATGACTTAACAGAGTTGTACAATCTTATCTCAGGATATTGTAAACCAGAGTTCTGGCACTTCAGCCTTAAAACACATAAATGTGCAGTATTACACTTGTCATACTTTCTGAATTGTCTTTCTCAGCTGTGCCTATATAAATATACAGTGCTGTGAAAAAGTATTTACCCCCTTCCTGAGAGATAAATATATATTTGCATATTTGTTAACAGCACAGTATCCCCACCAGTGCTACCACTTGCAGTCATGTTCTTTGCTTTGATCAATACTTTTTGCTTTAATGCTGCAAGTAGTTTTTTTGCAGCACCCTTAACACGCCTACCTTCAAGACACGTAGGGATTTTGATTCACTACATTTTGTCTTAATCAAATAACTTACTGTAAGTTATCAGTGTTCTTAAACACTGGTCTGTTAAAACAAATAATGGAGAGCAGCTTTATATTCATGAGTTACTGGGAAGAGCAAAGAGACACTGACACTTTCAGGTGTGTCTTTGCCAAAGCTAATTAAAACAGAGCACGCTGCCTGATGCAGACACCGAACCTCCTGACCTTTCATGTTTTTGTAATCATAAGGCCATGCTGTCCAGGGTGGACATCGTCGAAATGCCAAATGAAGCTCGCCCACTGTCACCAGCTGTGATTTGATAATGGTGCAGTTATTTCTTTTCTCCAGCAGATGGCAGACTGAGAAAGAAATAGGAAAACAGAGCCAAGGTGATGGGGTGCACAGGGAGTGAATGAATGAAAGTGGGTGAAATGAGGGCTTTGGAAACAGAAGGAAGAAATCAAAATTAGCGACAAATTAAAGTCAAGAGAAGAGAGGAAGAAATAAGAACAGTCATTTGTATCTGCCATGATTTGGCATGGTTTTAACTTTTCACAGCCTACCAGCTGTGTGTGTGCTGATTAATAAATAGAAAAACATACTGGGTTCCCTGTGTTTTATGATACAGAAGTGATTTTTATAATTTGTTTTAAACACATTTTCAGCACTACACAAGTAGACTTTGACACGTAAGACACCAAAAGCCATAAAGCACAAAAGAAATACATCTGTTAGCATGTTTAATGTAGTATTTTATGCTTGACACACAGGGAGATAGCACCTGGGTCATCCTAATGCTATAAACCCCACCCATGTGGCACTCAGAGGTGCTTAAAACAATCACTGAGTATGATCTGCAAAACGATAGCGGGACCAGGACTAGTGTTGTTAATCACACTTATCTTCTCTTTTTGTTTGCCGACACTGGTAACGCGAAGGCACGTCGGGTTGCCATGGCAACAGCCTGACTTTCAAATCAACCTTCAGCTTGAAAATGTAAGGACACACAGAGACATGCAGAAATGATAAAAAGTGGAATTACTCTTTTGCCTGGATGTTTTCTATTCTGTTTATTGAACAGGAAGTAAAATAGGCTTCCTCTGTGTGTGTCTGTGTGTGCACACACAGTTTATGTTATTGTGTTTGTACCGTATATTGCATGTGTCAACCTTCTGTCCTTGACAACTTTTTATTGTGCAAGCAATTTTATTTAAGTGTGCAAGAAACGTCAAGAAACACAGGAAGGCCGATCATTTGAAATAGGAACAGCATGCATCATCTGTCATGTATAAACACAATGTCTGACCACACAGACACACACACACAGAGTTAGAACAAGGCGTGGGAGGACTTTGCACCATGGCGACCACATCCTGTCTCATGTACCTCTCTGTGCGTTTATTAATAGACACACACACAAACCAGCGATATGAGCAAAAACACACACACACTTTCTATCTCTCCTACACACAAACACACTTTTTTTCAAGTTCAGCTAAACAGCACATTTAAATATTAATGTGTTTTTGAAATATCATCCAGTTTTTGGCTTCTGCCCGTGTGGTTTGCAATAAAGGACACATAATCTGCCGCTGGTAGGGGGGATAGCCTTGGAGCATATGGACCAAATCTGGCTCTGATGCTACTTAATCCTCATACACACACTCACACACACACACTCACACACATACACAAACACACAGTCGAATGAACAGATAAGTCTCTCAGCCAGAGATAGACAGAAAGAAGTTTTGCTAACATGTTGATGTGATTAGCATGTTTTCCCTGCAGCTATTGATTTTTGGCGTTAATATTCACAGTCATTTTCACTGTTAGTGAGAAATCATGCAAAAAAAATAAAAATAAAGGTGTTTCAATTGAAATGGGGGAGAGAGAATGAGCTGATAAAATAGGGGAGCAGGACGAAGTGAAGATTAAAGGAAAAAAGGAAAAGGCAAGGAGAGGAAATTAAAGTAAAGATATACAGTATGAGGAGATAGGAGAAGAGAAAAAGGAAAAGAGGAGGAAAAAGGAAAGGAAAGAAGAAAACAAGAGATGAGGTGGGGAGAGAGGAGATGTGGTGTAATGCAGGTGGGGAAGAAAGAGGGAAGACGGGAGGAGATATGCAAAGATGAAATATTTATGTGTCTTTGCGTGTGTGTGTGTGTTGTGGCTGGTGATTATCCCTGATGATCACACTGTGCTGTTTAATTTTGTCTCTGCGCTCACACACACAGTAGATGTGGTGTGTGTGTGTGTGTGTGTGTGTGTGTACACATATGTGTTGGTGTTAGTCTCTGCAGACTTAAGGTCCAGTGTAATTTGAGATTTTTAAATACATCCAATAACACTTTAATAAAAGTGTGTGTTTGTGTGAAGGTGTGTGACACTGATGACGCGTATATTATATATATTTATATATACATATATATATATATATATATATGTATACTACCAGTCAAAAGTTTGGACACACATAGAAAAGACCATGTTTGTGAAAGAAAAGCAGATTTCATAACATCAAATT
>JAUMHL010000011.1:10577675-10608677 GCA_032362345.1 Sandelia bainsii
TTCTCCAATGTACAGCTCGGAGCACTCTTCACTGCACTGAACAGCATACACTACATTGCTCTTCTTATGTTTTGGTACCAAACAAATGGTATCTGTCATGGTAATGAACCTGAATACCTCTCCACCTCCTAGAACCTCTCCATCTCTCTGTCCACTTTTCTTTTGTTCCCATTTTTATTACACTCTTGCTCACCCTTCTCATCTGCATTTCCTCTCTCTCGCTATCTCTCTCTTTTTACTCCCCCTTTTGGTTTTACTGTTTATATGAAAATCACTGAGTAAAAAAAAAAAGTACTTCACACGCATGTGTAGTGTCGACAAGATAAATCTATGAACATAAACACATGCACTGACGGAAATACATGGTCAGCGTGTTTTGACAATCTGCCAACATGCTGATGCTGTATTTGTTTAACAAAATGACCTTCTAAATTTAGACTCCATGTCTCAGAGGGGACTCTAAAAATGGAGACAAGCCGTTGTGTGAGTGTGTGTGTGCGCCTGTTTTTATTATACGTGTATCAGTGTAGCTTATTTGACTGCTTGTGGCTACGACAGAAATTCCTCAGGTTTGGAGCATTTTGTAAGGGACAAAATCAACAACAGCGTCTGTGGTCACCTTCACAACTGTGAGACAAAGGCTGTTTGAGTGTGTGTGCTTTCAAAACCAGAACGCATTTGTTTTCAGACATGACTGAAATACTTCATCATCCGATCAGGTGCAGTGGCATGTGTTCAGCTCCGATAGTGGAGGTGTAGAAAGCTAAGGATTACAGTTTGTGTGTGATTTTATATGTAGGCGGATTATTGTACAGTATGTGTAGTGGGCGGCTGATGTACATTATCTACAAGGGTTTCAGTGCCTTGTCAGCACTTCATGGTCACATTATGTAAATTGGAAACATGTTACCTGTTCAAAATTTTGCATCAAAATGATTTGAGTGCCATTGCACTCAAATACAATATGAAGTGCAATCCATTATTTTATTTCCTATCTTTCTTTCTTTAAAGCACACTACCACTCAAATGTGTTTGGTCTATTAGAATGTATGCATGTGCAGAGAGCCTGTTTCCACTAAATACTTTTAAAAATATCTGTATATTCATTATTCATTAATTTTAATAATTTTTAACTTTGAAAGTTGTTGAAAAAACACATTATTAAACAAATAATTATTCCTATAATATTTTTTTTGTATGATATGATTTACATTCAGAACTTGTGTTCAGTATAACTTTCAATATTTTTCTAAGCATAAATTCTAAAACCTTCTGGTCTGAACTGTAATTTTCAAGCTATATTGACACATGGTTCAGCTGATTTTTGCTCGCAGTAACATGTACAATGTTTTCTTTTGTGATACTTCCTTTGCCATTGGATAATTTTTATTCACAGACATTTTAATAAAGATTCATGAAATAATATTTGTATTATTGTATTGTATTCAGGAGTCCTAAAGTACAGGTTGTGGACATATATTTGTGAATGTAGCCCTGCAGCATAAAGCTAATACTTTGAGTATAAAACTGCAATGAATGCAAAGTTGCGATGATGTTTAGGTCAAAATTAATTAAACATAATTAAACCAATTTATTATAAATGTTTGTTTTCTAATTTAAATAAAACCTTTACAAAGATATAATAGTTGATGCAACAGTGTGTTGCTTCGGTGTCTCTTCCCCTCTGTTGCTTGCATTATAGCAGGTGGGTGTGTATGTGTGTGTGTTTGTGCTAATATGGGCGCTAATGCAATGTCACTCTCTTAGTGTGTATTCATGTGAAAGTAAATGTGTGTTAATCTGACAGGCAACAGATTGCTGCACAGTGTGCCTGTACACTCACACTGACAGACTTCTGTCTCCTTCTCTCCATTGGTCACTGCAGAACACGTGAAAAGCAGTGTGAAAGAAAAACAGACTACGAAGAAAGGAGAAAGAACTGTAAAAATGTGAGAATTAAAGAGATAAGTGAGCACGCAAAAAAAAGAAAAGCAAGAAAGAGAATAAGAGACAACACAAGAGGAAAAAAAAGGGGAAAAGGAAGGAAAACAGAAATGAAAGAGAAAGCAAAATGCAAAAGCAACAAAGAAAGTGAGAAAGAGAGTATATACAAAACGGTCGAAAAACAGGAACAGAAAAAAGAAAAAAATGATAAAAGAGAGAAGTAGAAAGAAAAAGAATTTGTGCATAAACAAAGAGAGAGGACGGTTGGGGAGTTACCATATAAAGTAACAGCCTGTTTCTAGAATAAGCTTGGTTTCTCAAACATAGACACAGAGAGATAAAAATAGACTTTCTACAAAGGAACTCACTGAGTGGTTAGTGGTGGTGCACAAAGCATGACAGACTTGTGCATGTGTGTCTTTGTGTGCATGCGCGCGTGTGTTTGTATCTTTTCTGCAGAAGCAGAAGACTCAGCGCTCCATCTGTGAGATTCCTATGTCTGTTTTTCAGACTGAAGGGAATCCTGCGCTGCGGCAGCAATGATACACTGCTGCACGCACCCGCGCGCACACACACACACACACACGCACAAATGTGGAGAATTTAATCATGATCTTATCATGTGCACACATTTGCTCACTCATTTGCAGACACGCCTGCAACTAAACACATTCAGCGCCTTTACTTTAATCTATTACTGTTCAGTTCTACTTTAACAAAGTCTGATCACACAGATGATCTGCATCAGCTACGACAAACTCGTAAGTCCTTACTAAATTCAGATATAGATTTTGCTTTAATAGCTAATCTAATGAGATCATCACTGAGAGGATTGAAGGTCTCTTCTGGCCTATTTAATAAATTCATTCTGTGTGATCGATCGCTGCTGATGAACATAAGCAATACATTACAATTATGTCATTTTAAAATGAATTAAAATATGTATTTTGTATTATATCTTGAAAAGGTTATGGGTCTTGCCAAGACCGAATCTTCAAAACTGAAGCACCAGAGGCTCTCAGTTGTTAACACGGTGAAGCGCACCCATAATCCCATAATGCAACTCAACAGCATCTTTTCATTACAATTTGCCTGCTTGATAAACACCCATGTCTTTTCAACTCAACTCAGCATCCCAGCTTGTAACAAAGGCATGTTGTCTCAGAGCCCAAACTGAAGAAAAAAACCAAAAAAAAAAACCCTGATGACATAAATACAGTTTCTGTTTCCACACGTTGAAGTCTCACAAATTCACTTCAACGTGTGCAAGAGGTGGAGAGCCTCTTTAAGTTGTGGGAACACATTACATTATTACACATTTATACTGTTTTAAAAGCAATTTAATGACTGAATATTGTGATGGCACTATTTCACTATGTTCTGGATTTGGATAGAGCAATCTTTACATTTATGAAACATTAAGCATGTAGGCAGCAAAGGCTTGCAACAAAAAAAAAAGATAATTTTTGTCAGAGAAAGCAGAAGTGCTCATGGGAAACATGGTCTTTTCTGTTTTAGCAGTAACATTACCACTGGCTTGATAAGAAACTAGAAATCCTCTTCATCATGTCCTTGTTTGTTTACAGTGATTATATCAATAAACTCTATGATAATTCATGTGAAAATGACTTTTATGCTACTATTTATATATCATGCACGTGCCTGGAATAAATCATGTTGGCATTTACATGTTTGCACACTTATTTGCATATACATGCTGCACGTACTGTACACACACACACACACACTTCCATAGTAAACACACTCAGGAAGCCACATAGAGGTTGGATTCTTGTGCTGCAATCTTCTGTGTTCATGAGCAGGTTTACCACAGTTCTCCACCAGTAAGGTGTGTGTGCAAAAAATGAGAACCGTTCCCTCACACACGCACGCACGCAGACTAGAGGAATGCAGAACACATCTTTCTTCTGTCTCTGGGACGCTTCTGTCCTCTCTCATTGTTAATGGTGATATTCAATCGCCTCTGTTTAGAAAACAGCGAGCTCCCCCGACCCCGATCTGCTTTTCAAAAGGATGTGGCTTTTCTCTTGCAAACACCAGTTTCTTTCCTGGTAAAACCCTTTGTACATGTTAAGAGCTTTGGGTGTGTATTTTATGTGCTTGTTTGTGTGTGTGTGCATGTACTGTATATAAGGCCGGGTTTCATGCAGCTTCATTACCCAGATTGAGAAGCTGCAAAAAAAGAAATAGGGGTATTTGTTGTCCTTCTGATAACTTGCCAATACCTCTAACGTGATTCACTGCCTGGCTTGGCGTTAAGCTTGATGACTAAGGAAAGAGAGAGCGGCAGACGCAGAGGCAGTGAGAGACAAAAGGCAGAGTCAGGGAGGGAGATTGAGATGGAAATGGAGAGAAATAGGTGCTGGTGCGACTTCAGGCTGGGTAAGCGCTCTATTCTAATATGATTATAAATCATCTTGCCCTAATCTTTTTGTGCCAGTTTTGTCCTTGGCCTGAGTCTCAGAGGGAGGAAGCTTTGTTCCAAGCCTGGAAAGTCTATATAGCCCAAATAAGCTAAGTGCATAGCGGAAATAAGAAGCACTGCTCACTGAGGTTAAGAGGACACTTTTAAAAAAAAGCAGCAATTAGAGTAAATGCAATGGTGCATCAACGAGATGCAGCGTTTAAAAGCTGTATCAAGATTTGTGTGATAAAATCTGCCGGCCTCATCAACTTGCGTTTCAAAGTGGAGGTGGGTCAGAGAGCTTCATCTTCACTAATGGAGATGCTGAAGGTTTGCTTGAATGATATGAAGGTGTTGGGGAGGGACGCCAGCAGAAAATAAAGAGGCCAAGCGTGTACAGGAAGTACAGAATCTACAGAAACTGAAAGATGATGTGACTGCAGGAAGTATCTTAGGCCAATATCTCACCACGGCCATTAACTAAAACTTAATAACGTGGATTTTATACTGAAACATTCTGGGTATTACATTAAGTTCAATGTTTAAGCCACTTATCAAGCAAGAAGGATTTTCTGCTTTTAAAGCTCTCATGAAACGTAAGTCATAAATCCAGGTTTACCAGCCTGCTGCTACACTGAGACACACACTGTTATATCACCATGACTTAAGGTCACTGGTCTTTTTTCTGTGTTAACCCAAAAGTAAAAATAGCAACAAAAGCAATCTTATTCATGGTCAACCTAAATTGCTAAAGATAGCCGTGTGAAAAGTTGGTACGCGAGTGTACCTTAACACCGGAAATACGTCCTCTGCATTTGTATCTGCACATTTTCAAATTAGATGCATTGAGCAAGTTGAAATGCAGCACTGCAGCTTTTTGTTTGGCAAGCAGACAAAATAAAAAAATTGTCATTTTGCCATGCAAAAAAAATCGTAAAATTCCCCTAGGGTTGCCACATGCGTGGCACGCAAAGAGCTTTTTGCCTTCATAACAACTCCAGACGTCTCCAACTTCTAGTCTTCACCTAGTAAGCTGAGCACTCAGAAATGCTCCATGCATTTCAAATGCAAATGAATAAATTGAACAGACAGAAGCAGTAGAAAACAAGAGATGGAGTTAAGAGAAGAAAGGGTAGAAAAGAGAAGGTTTATATACAGTAGGTCTATCAATTATCTGACTCTCTGACTTTCGTTGACTTATGAAGTGTCTGTTATAAATCTCTCTCTCTCTCTCTCTCTCTCACACACACACAGAGAAACACACACACACACACACACACAACTGTGTAAAAATAAAATGTGTTGTTTTTAGAAATGAAGCCACATCCTTCCAGTACAGTCACCCTGACAGCCAGCGTACTTTAGTTCTCTCTCTTCTCTCTCTTCTTTCCAGTAAGGTTCATTAATAACTCTGTTTCAATCAGACTTTCTGTGACCTGTGTAACTATTTAATAGGAAGCAGCAACATCAGACCCATCAATTTCTAGCAGTGCTTGCTGTACTGCTCATGTTATGGAAAGCTACCAATAATAGTAGTATGATAATACCTGGTATAATTATATATCTATATCAAAAATACAACTCATACATATTACTGCCTTTCAAAATGAGCAACAGAGAAGACAAAGGGGAGCCCTCCTGCGCTACACACTATTCAGGAAGTGAAGCACACGCCAACACAAGTTCACAACATACAAGGTGTCTTCTCACATCAAACACTTTCTTTCAGCTTAGTCTTACTTAAACGTCAGAGCTCTTTGAGGGAAGCACTGAGCTGTACAGTACCAGCATGGCCTGGGAAATACACATTTATCATGGCACAAGGGGAAAAAATGTTAAATCATTAATCTGATTTCAGTATCAAGAGAGTATATCTATCCCAGTTTTATCACTAACTTTCTGTTGCCCTCCAATTGAGCCATACCCGCACCACAAATGTGCTTCTTTTTCTTTTCATACTACAGTTGGGGATGCTGAGATGGACATGTACTGCCCATGTACACTACAAAATATGACAACAACACTGGACAGTAGCAACAGAAGCACTTCTGTTTGTTGTATCTGACTTAACAACATAAAATGGAAAATGATGATGAACAGCATCATGGATGTTACATACATACCTTCTAGGTATGAAACAAGCTAGTATTTTAGGCACTTTTCTGGCACATGTACATGTGGCTCTGTGCTCAGTCCATGCGGATGCAATTTTTTGGAGATGGAAACCACCCAAAATGGAAGAAAACTTTTTTTGTTTACTTGCTGGCCGAGTAAATGAACATGATGACACAATGCGTGGGACTTTCATGCTGTCCCCACAAGTTCTAAGCCACATGAAGTTGAGAAACCTCACTGGTTTACATGACCAGTTGTAAGAATGAATGACCAGGTCAGACGTACCACAATTAAACCCCTGATCCCTGCAGTTGTAATGTGGAAATTTACCCCTGTGCCACTTGTGCGCTTAGTTGTGCCATGAAAGATGTAAACTGACATAGCATATAGGACGTGGCAACAGTTGGAATAACCACAATAATTATAATTACTACAACTGTAGGAAATGTACCAGTGTAAGCAACAGTGAATAGTCCTGATTCTGTTTTTGTAAAACACAAAAAGAAGGAATATACACACAGATATACTGTATATACACACACACAGCTTTTACATGTGTATCATTAACAGATGTGTTTTTTCATGTTGCTGACTCAGACTGTTGCTCTTCATGTGGTACTTACAGTCACAGTGTGTGACAGCGCACAGACACTTATACACATGCATGCACATGTGCATTTGCACAAAAAGCGCATCTAGAAAAAAATGATTTTGCGAGCTGCAGTCAAACTGAAGAAACTGAACAGTAAAATGCATCAGATTTCTCAGGACAGCAGTATTGCAAAAGCAGTGTGAGTGTGTGTCTGGGTGTGTGTGTGTGTGTGTGTGTGTGTGTGTGTGTGCGTGCGTGCATGTTGTTGTAACAGTCTCTTGCTTCCTGTTGAAGAGGTTTCAACAGAAAGGGGCTGACAAAACTCAGAATGAGTCTATTTTTGGCCACAGAGAGAGAAAGAAAGATAAAGAGATAGCGGGTTGAAAAAAAAAAATCAAGAAGAACAGAGGCATAACAACAAAACAAGAAAAAAGCGAAACAATTAAAGTAAAGCAAATAAAGACGGGAAACTGGGAAAGCCCACATATAAAGTCGAGAAGTACAAGTGTAAATGTGTCTCCTTCTGCTTGTTGTCTTGTTTTAAAGGCCAACACCCTGACAGGACAAACTGTACCCTATGACAGCAGCAGAGCATCACAGGAAATGTGCGGCCTCGGTGTCTCACTGACAGACATGGTACCTAAATGGCCCAATGCACAAGGGGTAATGAAGTGCAAATAAAGTGACAGTGCTTTGCATGTCTCTCAGCTGAATTTTACTAACTATAATATGTTATTTTAATTTACAATGTCCCTTCTTTCTTTCATGTAGTTTCTTTTTTGTTTTACATTCTTGCAAAGTAAAAGTTAAACAAAATGAGAAAAACTCTGCCATGGCACATACCCGTGTCTTTAACGCCTGACTCAACTAAAACCACTACTACCAAAGGTGACATAGTGAGTTGAGTTAGTTCAGTTAAACGTTCAGAAAGCGGTTTAAGGCAACTTGATATGTCAGACGAATTTATGGGATTTATTTTATTTCCCCTTTTGTTTGAAGGTGATGTGATTAGTATCTTGTCAGCCCATGTGGGCTGGGCACCTTTGGGTGTATGACACATAAATATATTCAATTCATAAGTATATTCATTCATTCATTCATTCATACACACGCAGCACAGATGCACACCTGCCAAGACAGAGACGTGTTTGCTCATTAGTGATAACAAAAACACATACAGATCTCCTGACAGAGAGCGCACGCATACACACACACACACACGCACATACACACACTCAGTAAGTTTCCTTTGTGACCTGTTTAGATTTACACCTAATTATAGTTTGGACTTAAAGTCAGAAGAAAGAAGAAGTGACAGGGCAAGATGGAGAAAAAGAGAAATGGTAGAAAAAGAAACAAGTGACAGTGATTAATACAGAGATGTAAAGGCAGCTACAGTAAACGTAACCAAAAATAAATCTTTGTGACATTTATGCACAAAATTCATCACAGTAAGAGTAATTCTGATGCACTGTGAGATCATTTTAAGAAAAAAGAAACAAGTACAAAAAAGAGCTGGTTGTATTGCAGCACCATGCTGCAGATGTTCTATAAGCCTGTGGAAGCCAGTGTCATCTTCTATGATTTGGTCTGCTGGGGCAGCAACATGACCGTGAAAGATAATGGAGGGCTGACTCTGTTCTGGATGTGGAGCTGGACCCTCTACATGTTTTAGCTTAGAGGAGGATGCTGTCCAAACTCTTTTCTGCCAGTGGCCATCAAACTGTACAACCCCTCACCCCTCTATAAGGAAGAGAGAGACTGAGGGGGGGCTCTGAAGTCTCAGAGCAGCTTTAGAAACTTAAGTGAAACACGGGAAATATACTGGAAATGACAAATTAAAGACTGCAACTCTTTTTTTTTATTGTCTTAATATACTATTAACAAAGCATTTGATTTCTTGATGTTTTGGTTGTATTTTTTAAATTTGTTTTGAGATAATCTTCCATTGTGGGCTGGTGTTTGCCAACTTTTTATAACAAACCATGCAATACATAACATCGATATTTACACCTTTATGAAAAATCTGATAATGATAGCAGCTCAGTGGATATAAATTATTCTGCTCAAATATGTTGCTTTGATTGAGTTTTTGATCGTAACACATGGTCTTCATCAGCAGATGCTGGTTGTTCACTCGTCATGAAAATGTTCAGACTTTCCCTACAGTGAAAATTTCTGGAGCAGTCAAGTAAATGGCTCCCGAGTTCACGCCGTTTGCCAGGCTGAATGCAGGAGAGTGCAATGCCACTAGAAAAAGCTACAAAAAAAGATGTGTAAAAGTATAAAGACCCAGAGATGGCAGGTAGAGAGAAAAAGTATGACAGCTATCAAGCAACGTACTGATTGATGAAGGAAGGACAGGATGAAAGGGAAGGAAGGATGGGATGGTGAATGATAGAGGTCAGAGATGTGAGAGAGAGAAAGCATGTAGAGATCAAGGCAGAAGGAATCAAGTGCAAACAGGTGGCAGCAATGAAAGAGAGGAATTGAAATTTAATTGGACACAAAAGATAAACACTGAAAAGAAGGTAAAAATAGACAGGAAGTGATTTCAGGAGAATAACCAAAAAAGGTTTCCTCTTTTAAAAAAGGGCGTAAAATATAACCCTCAACTTTGACATTTACAAAAGATCTTTGACGCCAAATTTTATAAGGGTCATTTTTCATTCATAAAAATGTGTTTAGTTGTTTTATCATTTCCTTTAACATTTTATTCTTTGAAACATTCAGAAACATGAATGTTAAAAGAAAGAATTAGACAGACTTTGTGGGACTGTAAATGAAAGTTGGACTTTTTGGATTTTCCTGAAAACACTGACAACTATTTTCTTCAGGGCTTTATAAGAATTCCTCCTTTCTTTCTTTCTTTGACCAGGAAGAGCAGTTACCAACACCAGTCAGTGCGGGAGACAGACTCAGCATTTAGGTTCTGTGTGTGCATCAATGCGTTTTGTCAAGTACACTCACTCATGCATGTATGATTAACAACCAATGTATAGTAATTTCATCAGAGCAATAACACATGCTGCGTCTATTGTGCATGATGGCTGCCTTATCACAATTGACCTATAAAATACATGCAGGGAGTGGGTAGGTGAATGTTGAAGGTGCAAATATGAATCAGGAAATAAGCACTTCGTGAACAACAAAATGTTTATTCACTGACCAAAAAAAAGATAAAACTTTTGACATTCCAAAATTAGGTCCATAATTGGTGCATAAAATTAAAGTACAATGACAAAAAAACAAGCAGCTGCTGTTGTTTTATATCAATATATTCTTCAAACAGGAGCTAGTTTTTAATTCTCCTTGGGGTTCGCATTTATATAGTGTACCTGCCAAGAAACTGTTTTATTTTATAAACCTGCTGTACTGTCACAATTCCAATTTTAAAGCTCATTTATGAATAGACTGAGTCAACACAAAGACAATTTTCTGCTCAAGGATAAATTAAGGACAAGTTAGTTTGACTTGGGGATGCATTCAGGTAACATTAGTTTAGGTTGTTGTTTATTTTAGAAGATTACTGTAGCTCATAGTCATCGAGTGTGTGGCATTCATCCAATGGTCAAAAGATGACAGATAAGTCAAACATTTAGATCCCATGAAGAAATATTGATTTATCTGATGCAGTGCTAGCATGTGGCACTAGTCAGTGTGTACTGTTGTTTAATTACAGTGCTGATATGAATCTGAAGCTTACAATTAAAAAGATATCCTGTGGCGTTGTTGGCCACTACTGGTAAAATGGAGCAATGTTTTGATGAGCGGTGCCATATTTTTGCATCCTAGAGACATCAAGTTCAGAGGAAACAATATGCACTCTTCTGTCTAAAGCAGAAAGAGTTGTAGTAAGAAGTAAAAAAAGAAGAAGACGACTGTATTTTAAGATGCATTAGATGATTTTCATTTACAGTATCACAAACGCTGTCAATCGTGTTTCGCATTTCTCTTATATACAAGCTGTATGCTTGTTTTACCTTTTTGTTGTCGATCGATTGAAAAGCCGATCTCTTTTGTGGCGATTAAAACGCTGGTGGGTTATCCAGAGATCGTCTCAAACTTACTTTTAAGGCCACCGTCACTTGCAATCTCCAGCAATTGATCCTCTTCCAGCACAATGCACCAGGAATGATTACAAATGGAGTGCGTCAAGAGGAGCAGACGGCAGAGAATCCGTTTTTTCAAAATAAAAGACTGTGATTGTCAATAAAACTGATATTTTTTTTCCCCCCTTTCTGTGCGGCCCGGTACCAGATGACCCACGGACCGGTACCAGTCTGCGGCCCGGTGGTTGGGGACCTCTGGTTTAGAAAATGCAGTTTGTTCAGCCTTAGGGCTACAAACAATGTGATTTGTGCAATCTTTGTACTGGCGACTGAGCAACACATCTTTAATAGTGAGGCCGCCTCCACTACAGTCCTGCCAACCTGTTGTGATGGTAAATATGGGTATTAGCACCTGCTGTTTGCTGTGTGGATTTCTTATATAACTGACTCTGGATCTATCTCTTACTTTCCATTCTGCCTCCATCTCTCTCCCTCTTCTGCCTACTAATTTTCTCTCCTTCTTCCATTGCCACCACTCTCTCCTCATCTCTTTTTCATCTCTCCCTCCATCTCTTTCTCTATATTGACCCACACACCATTGCAGCTGTATCACATCAAGCCAAGAGCATAAATCATAAGCACATGCACATGAAGACGCACACAGACACACACATAACACTGGACATCCCACACACTCTTCTCATGCACTCTCCTCAAGCCATTTCTGTTTACTCTCCTACACTCACTCACACACACACACACACACACACACATCTATAACGCATCCTCATCTCCATTGCAGTGAACACCCACACAGACTTCTGCACCAGGAGTGAGATGCAGATAAAAAAGAACAAATATAGTGGGTTTGATTCCAAAGCACGGTGCAGGAAATTCACAGGATTGAAAAAAATAAATAAAGAAGTGTTACCTGTTGGTCACCACTCAAAATACCAGAAATACAACCGGTTATATAATGTAATGTGCTGCTATTTCAGAATGAGAAGTGTTTGGATGGAAAGTTGAGAAAAGTTGAGATTCCTTCTAAAAAAATACATCAAGGTGCAAATGCTCAAAGGGCAAAATAATATTTAAAAAAACGTATAGAAAACAAGATAAATAATGATGGAAATAAAAAAAACACAGGTTGGATATGATAAAGAAGAAGCTGCTGGTGTTTATTTCAATTATATTTATTCATTTTTTAGCTCTTATTTTAGAAGAGATTATGTGTGGAAGGGAAAACTAAGAAGAGATGAGCTGCTCAACAAAACTGAGGGGAACTATGCTGAGAAATTAATAGAAATGATCAAATGAAAAGAAATACAAATTCAAGATTTTTTTGACTTGAAGCCCTTTTTTGAGTGTGTGTGTGTGTGTGTACTTTCATGTGGACGTCAGCTTGCGTGATCGGCCTACTTAAAGCCACAGCACTGGTGTCACATCCACACGCACAAAACACAAAGACAATTCACAGGAGCCGTTTGCTCTTCCGCCTCAATCTCTTCCTGTGTGTTCTTTATTTTCCACATGGCAAATGAGAGGAAAGGAGCAGGAGGTGAAGACGATGGGGGGAAAAGAGGAAGAAGAAAGGGTTTAAAACTTTATGTAACTGAGCCTGAAGGCAGAGACACAAAAATAAAGAATAAAAGAAGAATAGGAGAAATCACAGCGGTCACTCAGAAGAAGCAGATTAAAAGAACACATACAAAAAGGGTTATAACATCCATACTCACTGATTTTGTTCTAACACGTGACACAGCTGACACTTTTGAAATGGCTGACAGCACAAAACCTTAAAGGCGCTGTGTGCAGCAACTCTGGTTTCTCAAGTTTAACATCACATGTCCATTTCCCACAAGCTAACTGCTTCCTGTAGCAAAAAATAAATAAAAAAATGCTTGATGCAACACAATCCGTCAAAGCTGAATTACACATAACTGAAGAGCTTTCCATTCCTCCTTTCTTTATAGAATTGAGTAATATACAGTCTTGAAAACGTACTGTGAGACCAAATGTACAGTAGCCCAGTACAGATGAAACAGAAAGAAGCTTTGAGCTGTTGTGGCCGACTAGCACTAGCATGTTCCCACCATGCAACAGTGTTAGCAGTTAGCTCATCACTATGTTACCAAGCTTTATAGAGCCATATATATATATATATAAATCTAAGACTATTTTCTCTGTGCTGCTAACAATGGTGATGCAAAAGAATTAAAAAACCTATGCTTATGACTATGACTTCTGATGCTTTTTTTATACAATAAAATACAACATATTGTGTGCTATTGATTGGCTGTTGAGCGTTGATGTAGAGAGTTTGTTTAAACAGGACCTCCTATTTACATGCAACATGCATCGTCTTTTTCGTTGCAGTACAGCTTGTGTTGACTTTTTACCACCTCGTCACAAACAGGCTGGTGCAAGTTTTAGGTCAAAAACTGTGATGCTCACAAAGATATCGAAGCCAGAAAACACACGCACTGCAAATCAATCTCTATCAGTCTTAAAATCCAATTTAGTTGGTAGAGTCTGCAGCTGTGTTTTACAGAGTCAATCAATTAGCAAGTCTCCAGTGTCACATTCATTTTGATTACAGAGCAGACTATAAAATGACAGCATCTAAACATTTACAGAGCAAGTGAACAGTGAGTTGGTTTTTTTAAGTTTCACTGTCCTGTACACCAGTAAATCTGGTTTAAATTCAAAATAAACCATAATTAATGTAACTAAAGTTTAAAAACGTGCCTGCCTTCGTGAAACCTCCAAAAGTGAACGGAAAGAATTTAATTCAGTGACTCTATATGACTTCTAGAAATATGAAATTTGCTCCACTGATGGTCCACTGGTGCTAGAATCAAAAAGCTCGTCTCTAAACTCAATATTTAATTATAACATGAACGCCTCCAGAGGGAAAGGCAAATGACACACCCGGTCTTCAAGGGCTATCACTGCATCTGTATAATTATTTAGGGACTCACAGTTGAGGAACTGAATTAATCTAACAGTGTCACACTGTCATGTTGCAGTTGATAAGAATTAGCACCTCCTTAACAAGTGTGCCAACACACTGTCGCTCTAACAAGTAGAGCAACAGGCGGGGTACAAAATGAGGCGAGGCATGACCGAGGACTAAGAGGCAGTGATGCTCGAATGGTTTTTAGCAGTAAACAACACACACATACAAAAAAAACTAAAAACACACACATGACACATTTTAGCAGAAGCCAAAAAAAAAAAACTCACTCTCCAATGCACAAATGCACCTACCCATGTGTACACAAACAAACAAAGGGGTGCACAAACACAGTAATCCGCTCAAGTCATTGTCACTAAAGCATAATCCTGGAGTCGATGACTAGCTTAACCCAAGTCACATGACTGTAGGTACACACAATCTAATCAACACACACACACACACACACACAGAGAGCCTACAAAGAACTAAGAAGACCACTGTCAAATATGATGACAGTTGGTGAATCCAAGATCCATAGACACCACTACCATCAGACTGTTTTAAGCAGTGGAAATGTCGCTGCATGATGACACTGTACTGAAACTGAGGACTGAACGAACACTTCTGAAATGTTTTTTCAGTCATGTGTATAGAATTGACTTCTGTTTATGAAGCTACTGCACATGATCTGTTACCACAAACAGTAAATTTGCCACGCTCTCTCTGTCAACTGGGCTTTTCTTACAAATGAACCAACTTGTCTCTTTCACTAACATAACTTTACAGAATTGTCATTTTTAACAAGAGAAACCCAGTATGCTTTTAACAATTATTTTAACTGGGCTCATTTATCTGCGTGGCACTTTTTACAGTCCACATAACACCAGAAAAATGTCCATAATAATGTTCTAGAGCATAAGCTGACCTTTAATGTTGTATTCTGCAAGACTAATATTATGTAAATGTCATGTAAAACTAAAATGTTTAATTTACTATATAGCAAAACCATGAAAATCTGCTAATTTTCACATTTGAGAACATGAAAAAATGAAATAAACCATATTGTTCAGTACAATCTCTTAAATATTTTTGTATCTAGGTCAAAAAATGACTGTCGTCATGGTTTGTGCTGATTCTTCTCCAACCCTGAGACGATGGCAACCCTCTATGGTGTTCCTTTGCCTTTATATGGACACACTCATCACACTCAACACACTGCATTACGACACTACCCGATGAGATTACCAAATCAATATCAGACTGATATCCAACACCAGTATCCGCTCCAGGAACGAGCCTGGCATTATGGGATGCTATCCCCATGACGATAGGGGTTACTGGCTATCCTGCTTCTTCTATTGATCAGATTTACAGTTCAATGCAGGTAATGGAGCAATTCAAAATACTTACAATCATTACTAACAGTGGCTATTAGCTTATCAATAACTAATGAGTCAGATTTGTGTGTGTGTGTGTGTGTCGGTAAAAGGCTACTATCACACCATCAATATCTTACGGTAAGACACAGCCTAAAAACCAGTAAAGAGATGATGTGAGAGATCCAATGAGATACAAAGCAGTTCTTGTAAAATTATGTCACATCAGCCGTCAGGGGTTTGAAAATGACTTGTCGTCACGGTGACGGTAACGGAGGAAAATGACGCAGGCAGGAAGTAGACCAGGCCTAAGCAGGAAGTCAGCTGACCTCAGCAGATTCAGACAAGTGGGGGATAAGATCATAGGTCTGATTTAAGTGTTGATAAAGTGACACTAGTGACAGACAACGAACAGAGAAAAGACACAGATAAAGTCAAAGAACCTTCAATGGGCTGGTTGATGCTGTTCACAGAATACTGTAGGAGCTAAACCAGCCGGCAAACTGTGCGATAGTAGTGTGTGCAGCTTTAGATTACAGTAGGTGTCTTTCAAATAGCTTTGTATGCACTTGCACACAACCGTCCTGTGGTGGGACGCTTCAATTTTGTATTACCTCTTAAATAACTAATCAGGGTTCCCAGTGCGGTCCAATCCATGACTCTTCTATGACTTCCATTAAACTAAAAATTCTGTCCCTCCACGGTTAGCTGATGTTGCTTCTAGCTTTAGAAAAGTGTTTTAATATGGATAAAGTAAAAAAAAATAATTCAAAAACATAAAATTATTTCACATTTCACAAATCACTGGCTAATAAGATATTAGCCAGCTTCCTAACTCTTCCTGTGACAGTCCATTGATATTCCAGATGCTCTTTGACTGCTGGGAACACTGTTGAACGGACTAAGCACTACACAGGCTATCACACCTACACACACACATGCACACACACACACACACACTCTTTCACAGCATCCTTTCCTACCTTGGCCCTTATCTGTCCTGAAGTTGACACTTTGCGGATCAGCTTGTGCGACGTCTCTTCTTGTTCTCCATCACTGTCTGATGATTCTTCTCCGGCTTCTCCAGCCTGAAATTTAAAAATTAAAAAAAAAATCTGGATGAAGTAAAGGTCAGAAATTACTAATATAAAATGAAAAAATCAAATCAAAAAAGCCTATAATGAGGAAAACTTAAAAATCTGAATGTAAAAATGCAGAAATAACAAGTGCTTTTAAAGGTCAGGTTTTCAGTAAGATGCAAACTCCTACAAAAGTCAATAAAATAGCCACACATTTTAAAATATTGAGGTAACCATCATGTGTCCTTATGTTCTATTAACAGAATATCTATTTGCAACTATTTTACCAATAATATCTAATAATTCAAAACATCGTTATGCAAAAATGGGAAAATAGAAGCTTCAGCCTCTCTGTGAATATGTGAATATTTTTTACCCTTCTATGAATATCTTTGTAACTTTCAAAACATCTGGTCACAAAACAAGACATTTATGAGATATTTTTATACCTCAATTTGGTGAAATGACATAGACCAAAAGATTAATCACAAAATAGTTGGTAGACTTTCAATCAATAATATCAATAATAATTATTTACCCTCCTCCCAAAATGCAGAGACCTGAACTATTAACAAACATTTCTACTAATGCTGATGTTTTTCTATGTTTAGTGCAATTTGTTGGTACATTTTATTCGTTTAAAAACATTTCTCTGCTTACTTGACCTTATAGGAAATGAATGGATTTCTAGCTTAAACATAGGATCAAGATGGCAGCCACGGTGTTGTGCTCCTGTTTCTTTAGAAGTCACATTCTTTGTATTTTTGCATACTTGGCTAATAAAAGGACTGTGATGTATATGTGGAATATCATTCATATATGCTGAAGATTTAGATGACCAAAGTTGGGATGATGTGAAACCACCCTTTATTTTGAGTCTAAAATTGGAAACAAGCAACTCTTATGAATCTCTATACGACTTTGTCACACATCCTCTTGGACTGTAGGTCAAGTTAAGATCTTGAAAATGTTAAACTGCAACAAAAATGTGATTATATTAAACATTAAAAGGTTTTCTGCAGAGCTTGACTTGTGCAGCTGACATGCAAGTTTCGTAGAAGTGTAGAGATGGTGTGCGGCCTTTTTAGTTTTTGAAAAAGAGAGTACTAACTAACAAAATTAGTGTGTCAAGAAGCTTTTCTCATCCCCACTTATCAATACAACATATTATATTAACATTAAAACATTCACTTTGCAGTTTTAAAGATACAACAGATTGAACAGTACTTACAGTCCTTTCAGAGTCCGCTTGGGATGACCGCAGCGACTCTCCGGGCTCAGTCACATACAGGACGTTGGGGTTCAGTTTGGATGCCATGATGAGTTGTGGGCAGAAGGTGAGAAGACAGGTGTGAAAGATGTAGAGGGAGGCAAAAGGTTTGTCAGCAGCTGAACAAAAGAGGAGAAAAAGAAAGAGAAGAGTGGAGTTTGGAGAGATGAAAGCTTGGCTAAGTAGGAGAGGATGACAAATGGGACGGTGGGCTCTGGGACACCACAGTCGTCTCTGGAAAAGATGGAGGGATGAATTATTGATTAGACAAGAAAAGCTCACTGTAGTTTTATTATTTTGTAGGCGACAGTCCTTCAAAGTTGAGAGCTTATAAACAATTGTTCCAACTCATTAATTTTGTTCCTCCTACATTACGCCCTTTAAGTTAGAGACAATGACAACTCTCTTTTCCAGTTCCTCTTTACTTCTTCCTTCAATTGTTGTTCAGCGTCGTCATTTTGATGCGGAATAGCCCTTTAGGCACAAACACAGAGAGAAACTATGATGATGATGATGTTTCGATGAAGATAACGATAAAGGCAAATGGTGAATGAGGATGATCATAACAACAGGCACCTAACTCCGCATGACAGCTCAACGTGCAAGGACGCGCGCGCGCTTCACAACTACCGCACACACATAAAGGCACGCGCACTTGCACGCGGGGCAGCCGCAACAACAAATTAGCATGTAGTCAAAAGTCAATTCATCAAGGTTGCGTATGCGCGCGCGCGTTTCCTTGATTACGACGTGTACACGTTCAAAAAACCTGTCTGCATCTCACTCCACCGCCGCCCCCGAAGACACCACATTTAAACATATAACAGACAAACACAGTCAGCATTACAACACTGTGCACGTATAAGTACAGTATTTGTTCTGTCCGTTAAATTATTTAGTTTTGTGGCGCCCAGGTTAAAAAACATTATAACGTTAATGAAAAAGGAAAAAAATACGGGTGTACAACAGGCTGTCGTGCGCCTCCGCCACTTTGACCATTCATTCCATCAATATCGCGGTTTACAGTGTGAGCTTTTGGTGGACATGAAAAATAAATATCAATATTCAATTTAACTCCTGCATATTTGCAAAGGGCTCTGTGGGCTCAGCTGTCACAGCCGCGGAAACACTGGCAGCAACCTGGACGGCCACCTCCGCTGCACAAATAAATCCAGTCTCTGCTCTCATGTGTCGATAAAATATAGATATTATTTACCTTCGCCCGTTAATTTCGCCCTCCTTCTCCTCCGGCGGAGGTAAATCAGCGGCGGAGTCTCCCGCGCCTGTTGCCCGGCCTGGGTCGCTCGTCTGCCGGCGTTGAACGCTCGCGGGCGGCCGGCGGTCAGCAGCAGCGTGCGGGTCTCTCCGGTGGTGGTCGCCTTGCAGAGAGAGACGCGGTCATACGCATAGCGTCGGAGCGGATCTGAATCAGGTAGGAAGAGGAGGGAGGGAGGTGGAGGAGGAAGAGGAGGGAGCAGGCGGCGAGAGAGAGAGAGAGAGAGAGAGAGGTTTGAAAGCGGCCGTATTCAGTCGCCTCGAATCGCTGTTCTGAGGTTAAACAGAGAGCAAATAACACGCGCACGCATGCGCGCGCAAGACAGCGCGAGGCAGACACAGGCCTAATAAACAGGACACACACAGTAATTAACACACACACACACAAACAAATATGGAGCACTGGGTGAAGAAAAACAAACAAGCAATGTCAGCCCTAAAAATGACAATAAAACAAATGTGGATGAGATTTACTCTTACTTTTCTTCAACACACAGTTAACTGTCAACACAGCTCAGAATTGCCTGAGTAGCCCTGGTTCTGACAGGCTGAGTAAGACAACGTACTATATGTTATAGCCCTCTGTCCTGTAGATGTTTTTCTTTATAGCACAGATCATACATGAAGATTGTTAATATTGGTGACACACAGGCATGATGATACGTTTTCTCAAGTTTCTGTAATTTCCTGTGAAAGGCTGGGTAGGTTCAGCTTTTCAGGCCTTTTACCAACATGTAAAAGAAAGAACTAGAATTACGACATTGTGGTTGTATGCTTCAGCTAACCAGTGACACTGTAGTTTCTATGTCTTCTAAACTTATTCTAATAAGTTTGTGCATGTGTCCAAATGGATGTTTTTGCCAGATGTAATGAAATTCATTCCAGGAGTTTCTGAGACCTTTGACCATCAAAATCTAATCAGTTCATCTTTGATGCCAAGTGCCCAATTTAAAGAAATTCCCTCAATGCGGTCCTGAGACACATGAATTAGATGAACATGAGGTGACTCTGACCTTGACCGTTTACCTTTGGCCACCAAAATGTAAATAGTTCATCACTGTTTCGATTGGACAGTTTGGGGCAAATGTGAATAAATACCCTCTACGCATTCCTGCCATATCAGTTCACAAGGACTGGATGAAGGTGAGGTGAGTACTACCTTGACCTTTGGCCACCAAAAACTAATCAGTTCATCAGTGACTCCACAGTTGTACAAAATTCCTTCAATGCGTTATTCGCGTTCACAAGAATGGGCCGCAAGAACTGGATGCCACCAAAATCGAATCTGTTCATCGCTAAGTCCAAGTTGACATTTTTGCCAAATTTGAAGGAATTCCACCTAAGCGTTCTTTAGATATCGCGTTAACAAGAATTGGGTGATTGTACAGACAACCGGACAACCCGAAAACATAATGTCTCCAGCCCTGACTTTCTGCAGCGCGGAGGCATAAAACTTTACTGTTTAGCTGTTTTAACATTTGTAAATTTGTAACCTACGACAAGGAGGAATTCAAAGACTGAGAACTGCTGTTTTAGACACATAAAAAGCCCACAGAACACATTGGCATGTTTAAACCTGGAGAAGTCAGTTTGGTTTTGCAAGATGTACAAACTTCTAAGGAAGCCCTGCTGCTGGCACAGATCTAGAGACACAACATTCCCCATTGCAGGCAATAACACATCTATTTCAGTAAAAAGTCTGTCTAGACATGCTCTCAAAACGATTTCTCACGATTTGCTCTTATGAATTTGTACATGCGTGCACACTCTCAATTTTAGCTCACACAGCAGAGTTGTTGTTGAGTAAAAACTCACACCTAATAGAGACATAGAGTCCCACTAGAAAGGGAAAGAGACTCACATTAACAAGACGGAGAGTGAGCAAGAACATGTGCACACAAACAGATACAAGGGCAGAGAGACAGACATACACATGCACTAACAAACACACACAGTGGCACCACTCAGTGCAGCAGTAATGTGTTTATACTTGATTAAATATTCACGCTAAATTAGCCCACACTTAATTTACACCTGTATTGTATTTGTGTGTTTTTTGTCATGTTGTAACTGTGTGTCTATGGCATGGACAAGACAGACACGATACAGAGTAACATGTACACATGTATCAGGTGACAGTGTTACTGTATTCAGCTCTTCCCTCTAGTTGCCCTTGACAACGGTGAGAAGGAGGAGTGAAAGGATGGAGTGCAGCGAGGGACAGAAGGAGAAAAAAAACATTGTTTTCTCAATAAACTTTCAATGAAATTCTTAATAGACGTTGTCATATCAGTTGACTACTTCATTAAACAACTATCATTCAACTCTTATAACAAGACCTGATTTTCTTGGCATGTTTATTTCATGTTAGGTTCTATTTCAATCAATTTCTCTCCAGATCTGTAAAGGAAGGACAGAACAAGCAGATGAAGGAATAAGACAAATCTATCTTTCTCTCTCTCTCTCTCTCTCTCTCTCTCACACACACACACACACCTCCCAGGGAGCCGCTTACAGGTTGTCAAATTCCCACTCTACCCCATCTGAGCAGCGCACAGCAGGAGCAGCAATCAGAGCTGAGCAATAAAAGAAACTGATAACAAAGAGATAATTAATGCCTCTATGTTACGTATCAAACTGAGGGCAATTTCCTGCACCATCATTATCATCATGCACACACTGTAGGAACATAATGTCGCACAATCTGCACTAATTTTTCACAAGCAGTTATCCTTCATACCCCATATTTATCTTTTTAATAATGTGTAGCTAACACATTTCAGGAATTACATCTGCTTTGTATTCACAGGTTACTGCACTTATTGCTGTGTGTCAGCAAAGATAATACACATTATTAAGTTCTGTAAATGCAACAGGCTTTATCATGCATCTAATTTTGTATGCAATCATTTTCCACTCATTATTTCCATTTCCATCATTTTTATTGCATTTCTATGTTTTACTTTTTTTTTTCATTAAACTCATCCTGCTGAGTTCTAACAACTATAAGGTCACACATTGCTTCAATAGCCAAATAACAAATTGGTCTCAAAACTGTTCACGGAATAATTTTTAGCAAAGGTGTGTATTCACTTTTAATGTCAAGAGTCAGATGGGAACAGTGATACCAATCTCGTGCTCGTATGTTTAATATGAAGTTACCACTGACAGCTAGTTATTTTCTCTTACACACTATGAAAGACTCTTGAAGACCACTATGATGTGCAAGGGGCATGTCCGGAAAAGGCAGCCGGGCTAGCTCTAGCTCTAGCACTTCTCACTTGCAATACCAATGCAGTGCGCTGTTAGATAATAAATCAGCACTCGTCATGTGTTTTTGATGTGTCATTGATAAGTTGTAATTTAAAATTGACATCTAAATTGTTATTGAACTGTGCTATGTAGTCGGCAAAAAAATAAATAAAACAATCTGGTGTTAATTAGCAGTTTTGTTGTCTGCTTTTTACTGCCAAGCCAGAGTGCCAGCCCTCTCCACATTGCAGCAGTCCTTCGAAAGTCTGTAGTGACATATGAAAGCAGCAAAATCTGTCTACAAGCACACATATGACATTTGAGGTATAGTCACTGTGCCAACCTAAGCCAGCTAGCGGTAGCTTAGGGACCATATAGGATGAGAAAAAAACAAACCTGCAGTCCTTTAAACATGCAATAACTGGTTTATTTGGCCACTAGGTGGCAGCAGAAACAAATTGCAATGATTATACTGACATATAGTTGACGTATGGTTTTCTAGAGCTTTGTCTCTGAAAGAAGTTGACGGCAGCCAAAAGTAACACTTGGAGAATGGTGAAAGTTAGCCAAAACAGCAAACCTGTGGCCAACACAGCTAAGCAATGTGCTAAAACCTATAGACAGTATAATTCTCTGTTGGTACATCACTGACTCCTTTTACAGTTACATTGTTTTCATATTGTCATTTGATGCATTAATATTATCACATCACTATCAACTATCATCAGGGGAGTTTGATTGGTGTTATGAAACTAACTTGATGACAGATAGGATGGGAAATACCTCAGTCTTACTCCCAGTTCTACTGTCATTCATGTTCTCACCACCCACTACCAGACTATGAGGTCCCCCCACACACAGTCTAAATCAGTACAAGGAACATAGAATGGCTACATCAGATCTTAAAATAAGCCTTTACACAAATATCTAAAATGACTAATTTAAGCCCATTAACAGATGTCCGTTTCTATCGCAGTTTCTGTGGAAAAAAGTATTTCCCTATATTCATCATTCATACAGGTTTATCTCTTTTTTCCGTTAGTGTCTTACAGAGATTTTACACTAAACTAAATTTTACTTAAAAACTAGAAATTGTTTCGTTATCAAGTATTTCTTTTTAATTCTTGCTGATCTTTAATCTTTTATTTGGCAGACATGATTCTGGTCTGAACTTTAAATTTACTAAAACCAAGTGTATGTATGTATGCGTATGGCATTGTGAATTATACAAAAATCCTCCATCTTCATGCCTCAAATAGCAGGTGTTTTGAATTGACAATGACATACCAATAAAGTGAAGCTGAAATTACATTGATTAAAAAAACCTTTTTGAATGCATGCTTAATATTTGAGATTCAGATTTTCCCTTCCTTTCCCACAGCTCCTAATTGTTTTGGAACTGACATTAACTTTAAGACACTGAAGGTTACCAGACTTGGCAAATGACCAATATGCTTTTAAAAGGTCATTAACGGATCAGGGGAACATTATTTCAATTAATCTTGAATCAACCCAGGGCGTATTGATCAGGGAATTAGATGAATTAAAGAGATAAACAAAAAGATGAATGGTACTGCAGTTATTCTCCACTAATCTGGGATCAAGCTTGCCACATTCAATACTGTGTCTTATTATTATTTGCGGCCCACATGATACAGTGCATTTAATTTACTGTCAATGTATGCACCATGTTACTATGTTACTATGCTGCCACCTAGTGATTTATTCCACCATTAAAAAAATAACTAGAACATAAAGTGTGCAGGAAGAGAGTCAGACCACAGTGGAAAAAAAAGAGAAAAGGCAAAGGAGAAAGAGAAAATGAAAATGAAAAGGACAGAAACCAGTTAGTGAAGGCATGATAAGTGGTAGTGAAGTCAAATGACAGACTCTTTAAGAGCATGAATTATTAAGTGTGGTGTGCCATTTCCCCTTTGATCAGTGAGACAGGATAATGACTGGTAACGCTAATGAGGCATGGGATGAATAGGGGTAAAAAACAGAGAGTAGAGCAGCAGACAAATATAAGGGAAAAAGAAAGAGACTGAGACGGGGCTAAAACAAGTCAGAGGTAGACGACAGCTGCCGAAGGAATATTATAAAATTGTTCAATATCATGATGATGAGAACTCTTTGCCTTTCTTTACCTGACAACTCAATCAATCTCTCAACAATTTCTACCTAGATACTGGAGAAAGTTAGAGTCAAAGTAGAAATCTTGTAAATGATCTGAATATTCTTGCCATTAAATACTCAAATTTATAGAGTTGACATCTTGGTATCAAGTAGTAGCTCCGCGTGCTTTTCCTAAATGAATTTTTGTATTGAAAAATCAACATCAGCTATTTAGATTTCCAGATATCCATGTTTGCTGTTATCTTCTAATCACATTTTTTACATTGAGGGTGCAAGTACTTGCCTAGAAAAATACTCCACTCCATCTGCCTGCTTTAAAACAGAATGTCTGCTTTTCTAGTGTTACGCATACTTAAAATCAAGATGAGAAGACTTAAAGTTGTTTAAATGAAGCAATATTGAAAATATTATAACTGCTTTTAGCCACTATTCACGTCCATACATAATGCTGACTTTCCAAGAGTACCTCATTGCTTCACTATAATTTGTGTTTTGACCCTGAAAACGTTGACAAAACCGTCTCACCTCAAGGATCACATACTGTAGTAGCTGTTCTGCTCTTTTGATCATCGTCACTTGATCTTCCTCAGCTCATTTTCTTTGTCATGGGAATGTAAATGTTTGGATTTCCATTTTTCTGAGCACTTTAATGACTTTTCATCCGTGTTGGCTTAACTAAAAATGAATATGTAAAAATCTGTGATTCCATGACAACTGGGAATATGAAACCTCTGCCGGTAGATTTTGTACAATTGAAATCTCTTGTTGTAATGTTATTGTTTAAGAATGCTGTTTAATTTCTCAGTATGTGTCACAACGACTAAGGGGGAGAAGAAAGCATGAATGATGATGCAAACTGTAAAACGCGAGAGAAACAAAGAGAAAAAGAAACAGAGGTAGAGGTACAGTATGGAGAGAAAAAAGCAAGTGCCTCCACCACACTACAATCTATTGAAGCTATAAATACCACGGTGAAATACATAGATCGGGAACATTTGAGTCATCTGCCATTTGAAGTCTCGCTTAATGCAGCAGGCGCGCTTTGAACAGTCATGCTGAGCCACAAGTGCCAGACTGCACGTCAAACTTTACTAGCTTTGACTGAGTATTACAGGTGAACATGGGGAGGAAGTGCAATTTAGAAGTCAATAACGCAAACAGCAGCAAAAACAAGGGGATCAGATAATTTGCCCACAGCACAGAGACACACACACACACACAAGTGGGAAAACAAAAAGGCTGTTGTGTGTTTGACTGGCCCGGCTTTTCACCATACTGGTTTCCATGAGAACACAAGACTGAGTGAGCGAACAGGTGGTAACCTCAAAGAGCACAGCAACACATCCTGTTAGCTTTAACAACCAGGCTGCACACGCAGCACAAACACAGAGCTGCTAATGAAGCAACATGCTGCGACGGGAGTTCACAAAAACGCACCCACCCTCACCTGTCTGTCACTGTGTGCGGTGGGTGACGTACAGCATTTTGATACCAAAGTAAAAGTATTAAAACCACATTGTGACAGTAATCCATTGCATGTAAAAGTAGCTGTAAGCAGCATTTGTCTGTCTTACATGTTAAGGTGGAATTATTCGTTTAAATATTTTGTATATAACAGCAGTGAAGTGATTTCTTTTTTAACTTATTTTTCAATTACTGGTCTGAATATTCAGAAAAATCAGGAATTAATTAATCCACAGTGACACCTTCACAATGATTTTTCCAACCAGCAATTCAGTTCTCAAGGACAAGCAGCAAATCCTCACATCTGAGAATATTTCATCTTGATTGTCATGTCACGGGGCCATGTGATCTGTTTTAAGGTAGTCTGAGGTGATTTGTGAATACATGGTGGTTTCAAGTGAACCTCTTTTAAACCAAATTTCATTCATTCTTGGTATTTGCACTGGAGCCCTTTGATGAATGCTACTACTGCTTTTCAATTCTACATTCATTTAGTTACATTCAACACACTATTGTGACAGACAATTGTGTCTCTACATACTACATTACATTAGGAGCAAAGCTTGTGTACATGTTAATGGGAATGGAGTTCGTACACATTTCTGCTTGCTACAAATGGCAGCTATTACCATGCTGCCAAAGGTAATAACACATGTCGTGACCAGAAATGACCACAATCTAGTATAAACAAATTAAATTTCAAAACATTCAATAGAAATATTTTCCAAATGCACTCATTATGTTTGCTAGGCTTTAACAATGACTCAAATATGTTTTGGTGGGAAAAAAAACAAAGCAATGAAACCTAAGAGTGTTTATATGAAAAGGGAATTCATACCTATAATACCTACAAAAGCTGAAAAAATACAAGCTGTACACTGATGAGGACACACTAATAACTGAAAATAGTAGAAATACTTATTTACGTAATTATGAAATCAAGATAAGCACTAAGGTGTTAACCTCAAAGATCTGTAGTGGTTTACCAAACCTCCAGCAGGAAACTCGTTTAACAAGTGGTGCAATACAGAATGAATATAAGCAACATGCAGTGTGCCACTATTGGTGATAGCATTAGTAGTAAAAACAGATTATAAACCTCTTAGGAATTCCATATCTGTAACACAAAAACACCAGTGGTGCTGCATCAGCAGCACAGCAAAGCACACTCATGCAGCGAATTAAAATGATATTTTGCTGCCTGTTCTGATGAGAATACTCACAATCTGGACAACTCCATTGTGATCCCTTTGAAGCAGCATTACAGTGTGCAGACAACCACCACTTCACTTGCTCTAAACCTTTGGGTCAGGGCTACGTAGCTACACCTGACAGGCAATCGTCTCCTGTTAAGCTCGCTCAGATTGCACGAGGTTCTTTTATTCTGTACAAGCTTTTCATGCCACATGTTCAAGCCTTTCTGTTTAACAATTCATTATTACAAAATAAACAGCATCTCTCCATAATTTCATAATAATTTCACAGTGTTTGGCTACTAATGTGTCTCCAAATGATGCCAAACATGTCAGGATAAAACTAACATACATCATGACTTGTATTTAGAAAATCAAACAGTATATTAAGGACTGTCTTATCAATCAGTGTGTGCTCAAGGAGAATATCCTCTGTGAATCTAAAGAATACTCACACGGCTCTCGTGTTTCTTACACACATTTCACAAACTGAAATCATTGAACTCCTGAAGGATTTCATGGGATGAACTGGATCTTTTACTGCCAGGCCAGTTCCCCCAACATCAGTGTTGGACCTCACATATGTGACGTGGAGACTGAATCCTAACTTCGAGACATTTCATTGCTTTCTAGATCAATTGGTTGAAAATGATCTGCAATCAAAGAAGCAGAGCAGAAACATCAATATACATATTACATGTCATTTATGGGAGCTGCTGAAAAAAAATGAAGAGAGACGATGGCATCGTTTAGTAGATTCTGAATCATCATGGTTTAACATCACAAATCTAAAAGATGTTTCTTTCTGACAGATGGCAGATATCATATTCCTGGGGAGGAACATATCTCAGTCTGAAGGAGCAGACTGTGAATCATTCATGGAAAAATAAACCTGGAAGTCCGTCTAATACAATACAAACTTTTTTTTTTTAACACCCACACACAAAATTAATAAAGCAAAAAAACAAAAAACAAAACGGAATCTCATAATGAAATATAATTAAGGTCATTAGCTATGTGAAGATGATTGTTTACAGCTAACAGCAGGTTGTTTGAAAATTGTGGGGACGGTGGGGTGTACACTTATGTGTGTGTGTGCATGCACGTCCACATGTTACGCACCACTGAGTAAGCGAGAGAGGTGCTAATTAAAACAAAACTGCAGTAGCTCATATACAGTGTCCACCGCTGCAACAACTGGCCTGTTACACAAGACGTAACTTTTTTGCTATTGTAAGTGTTGCAGGGTGTGTGTAGGTGCAGAAAGGCATGTGTGACACAGACCAGTAAAACTGTGTGAGATCACACCTTCCCACACACACACACTAATATACATAGTCACGGGCACACGGCTCTACAGTGTAGGGAGAGAGAGGGATGAGGAGGTGGAATTAGAGAGAACAAAACATAGAGACGGAGAGAAGTGAAGGGGTTAAAAGATAAACATAACAATCTGAATCTCAGTCACTTTCATCATTAATGTCTGATCCATTCAAATCCATGTCCAAGTGCAAGTTAGTATTCAAAATTCAGCCTTCTTGCTGAATCCGATGTAATATGTTCACATTTTATTTGAGGCTCAGTTTGGTGGCGTTCCATCTACATTGTGTTTGATAGCAGCTAGGTTAGCCAGCTGTAACTAGGCTACAGGCTTTAGGCTAACATCGCAGCCAGCAGCTGTCGGAGCAGCTGCAGAAAGACATTTGTTATCACTGCATTTTGTTGCTGCAGCCTCTGTGGAGAACTACAGTGCTCCAAACCTTCTTCATTTCTCTCTCGCTGAACAGTGGATGATGGAAGTTGTCTGTTCAGTTGTGCTGGGATCTGACAGCACAATATAACCCTGCAAATGACCTGGCCAGGCTAATAATTCTGTCATGTCCTCATACACCATAATTTCTTTTCCCCTGTGATGTGATGTTTGTTTACGATTTTGCAACATTTTAGGCCTATAATGCATTTGTCTGTAATAGAAGTGTTTCACTTTGCTCCCATGCTGTGGTGGAGATCAATGACTAATGTTTGCGTGTCAAACAAATTGATTAACAGGTAATAAAGCGATTGACTGAAAAGAAATAGCTCTGGCCAATACTGGATACAGACTGTGAGCGAAGAGTCACATAAACAGTTTTCCCCAGAGGCATAACTAAAGGTCTGGAATAGAATTGATTTAATTGATCAAACATGCATTTTTAAAGACTTTAGAAATGGGATTTACTACTTATCTGGATTTATACTTGTGCTTAATTTTGGACAGACAATTGAAAAACAAGAAGCACATGAAGGGATTTCTTTGTCAAAAGTATTAACGTTTGATTTCCAGTGTTACCAATAATTACCCGTATTAATTTAATTTGTTTGTGTCAGTACATCCAGAGCTTGTTAGAGCTGGGCTATAGACCCCAAGAGACACACATTTAAGGCAGTTGATGTCCAATTTTGATTTTGAGGAAACGCAAAGATACACACACATGCCGACACATACACACACTGCCCTCTTCTATCAGCATCAAAGCTGTTCATTCTATGAATAAGAAGACTGCGCTATTTTTATCTGACACCCCTGTGTGGCTCTCAAGTCGCCCATGTTAACAGTAATATGGACTGACAGCTGTGTGTGACTATGTATGTCTGTGTGTGTGTGTGTGTGTGTGTGTGTCAGATAATAGTGGCATGGCTCAGTGGGGTCCTAACCCACAGCTGCTCACAGTGACAACAGCCTGTCTGATTGCATCACTGTTTCACTCACACATAGACACACATGTACATACACACACACACACACTTTCCCTGTGTCCATTTACTTCCATGTCTGAATACCAGTCCTCCAACTCAAACTCAAGCTCACTTCATTTGTCAGAAATGATGAGTCCAGTCACAACCAAAAGTGACAAAGTGAAACGTTCCTGATTACAAGCATTATCAGAAGCTTCATTACTAGCTATACTAAGGAGCTAATACCTACAAATAAAAGACCTTTAAAGCTGCTCTAATCAATATTTTTACGTTAACAGTGGATCAATTGAACTATTGTAAAATATTAATTAATGTGATAAACCCAAAGAGAACGACTCACCACGCAGCTCCTTCCAATGGCAGTGAGCTTTTTTAGCATCTTTTAGTTTGTTCTGGTTGTACATCCTGCAGTTTTTATGGGCTTCGGTCTCACCGCTATTGTTAACCTCATGTCCAAGCACAGCAAAAGTGAAAAAGCTCTACAGACGGACACTACACTACCTATCCATCCATCTTAACTGCATTTCCTGGTAAGGATCATGGGGGTGCTGGAGCCAGGCCCAGCTGGCATTGAACGAGAGGCGAGGTACACACTAGACAGGTCGCCAGTCCATCACAGGGAGACATATAGAGACAGACAGCCAGTCACACTCACATTCACACCTATTTAGCGTCACCAATTAACCTAACTGCATGTCTTTGGACTGTGGGAGGAAGCTGGAGTACCCGGACAGAACCCAAGCAGATAACAGGGAGTGGGGACACAGGAGTTTGTGAATTCCCACCGGAGCAAAATAGAAGAACACAACAAACAACAACATGAATTTCTCCAGCACATCCCGCAGATTCTCAGTGGGGTTGAGGTCTGGACTCTGTGGTGGCCAATCCGTGTTTGAAAGTGACATGACAATAATAATCATGGCATTGTCATCTTAGAATATGTCCGTGAAACAAAAAATCCAACCTGGTCATTCAACACATTCAGGTAGTCAGTTGACCTCATGGTGGAGTAATTATCCAGTGGAAGAGTCTTATCTAGGGCGGCACAGTGGTGTAGTGGCCGGGTGCCTTTCTGTGTGGAGTTTGCATGTTCTCCCCGTGTCTGCGTGGGTTCTCTCCGGGTACTCCGGCTTC
>JAUMHL010000011.1:10608863-10630193 GCA_032362345.1 Sandelia bainsii
GATGACAGCTGGGATAGGCTCCAGCACCCCCCGTGACCCTTACGAGGACAAGCGGTTAAGAAAATGGATGGATGGGTTTTGGACTGTTGTATTGTATACATATACTATTTGTACTGAATATAGTTCTACATTCACAGGCTATATGTATTGTGTCTTTTTATGTGGTTGGATTTATCGACTTCGGACGTCAGTATCTCAGTGATGTGTTACAGCTGTTTACTTTTACAGTCTAACCATCCCACTGCTGTTTTAAATTAAAAGCTGTTTAGCTGTGATTTAATTTTCACAACTATCTCCTATTTCCTCATTTCCAGAGACACATGAGCATAATCTAATGATGCTGCTTGAAGAAGAGCTTCGAGCATTGAAATGTTACAGCCTGAGCAGCTATCATTTTAAGCCTTTTCACCTCCCATCTTCACATCTTAGTGCCATAATTTGTACACAAACTTGATCAAGTATATATTTTCTGAATAGAACACAAGCTCTAATTTTTCTATGTTGTCAGAAAATTAAGCATATATATAAGCATATATATGTTACAGACTATACAGTATGTGTTCAAGGAAATTTAAACTACAATGGCAGTGCATTCATGCAAGCATTGATGTCCAACAGTAGATGACTGTTGGTTGCATCAGGCAGTATGCTGTAGATGTGCAACTTTTACAAATTCTTTGTAGTAATGGTCTTTCTTAAAAAAATATAAAGATATATTTTCAGCTTTTCAGCTTAAATACTGTATAAATGGAAGTGTATGTGGCCAAAAAGTATTCAGATTACCTTCTCTGGCCACTCACTCAGATCCCATTGGACCAAAATCAGATGCCTTGCATTAATTGTTCTGACTAACAAAAGGCAAAAATTTAAAACACAGACTATGCATGACTCTTCAGTGTTACTGACATGTTAAACAGAGTAATCCAACTGGTTTATGAAAATGACAGCAAAAAACAGCAAAGGACTTTCCCATTGGAGACTCTAGTGAAACAACTGACTGTTGTTAGCGTAACCACGAGCACGTGACGTTGTGACATCTTGTCACGTAACATTAAGGAAGCCGTTATTTTAAGCTAAACTATGACATTTTTACTGAACCTAATGTAACTTTGTCTTCAGAAATCAGTTTATTTATTATTTAAATAATGCAGGAGCTCCCAGTCTCACATCTCATCCTGCATAATTTTGCCAAACGCAAATAATTAAAATTATTTTCTTTAGTAATAATAATTAATTAATAATACAATTTTACCGGCTTCACAAGCTTTCAAGGTGTCTGTCTTGTATTCTGTGAACATTGGTAAACATGAGAGCACATGGCTGCTCAAAGAAAAAAAATAATCAAGAAAAAAAATGCCTGGATTGATGGACTAATGGGCTTCCCTGCCAGACAGAGGGAATGAATCCAGATGGGTCCAAAGGTGATAGCCCATCTGTTGACTGAGCGACCGAGACAGGAGTTACTACAGCTGGGCTGCATTTGGTCAGTTTGGCCCCTGAGCTACATCCAGAATATCCAGATTCCTGGGTCTGATTCCAAATGTTGTGACTAAGGGATGAATGGATATGGATGGTGGAAAAAAGAACAGCGGGAGTCAAGACTAGACATTATGTTGCACTTTGTCAACAGATGGACATAAGACATGTGGAAGGGACCAGTGGAGCCAAAACACAAAAGTATTCTATTTACTTGAAAGGGCTGTGTAGAATAGACTGTGCAATGGAGATTGGAAAAAATACATTTAGACAGTTTTAGTTGAGGATTTGAAACATTACATCAGTTATACAACCAACTGTGTCTTCAGTGTCTTATATCTGTTAAAATCCCCTTTTCCCAAATGAATCAACAGTAATACTGTCAACAATAATTAACCCTCTGGCGCCTTAGGCTGGGGATATACTTGTTGTCTTTGCAGTCGCACACAAAACACACACAACATGGTGCCCATGCGTAGCCGACGTCGGTTGTGCACATAGTCAGAAATGAATGCTATGGGTACTCAAGATGCAGTCCCATCTATAACTGTTGGGCAGTATGAGACAAACTAAGCAACATCTTTGAATAGCGGTAAGTGTCGAAAAAAATAATAATCAAGTTTTTTTCCACAACTACCAACATCTACACACCTGCCATGTCGTCACTGACATTTTCTGAGTCGTTATCTCACCATTAATCTCTGTCAGCGTGGCGTCTGTTTATGTTGCGCAAATACAGTTTACCAAGAAGAAATTATGTTGGTTAGGGATGATTAGGCCCTAGTCTGCCCCCTCGTGGCTAAACCTTTAAATCCTCCAGACATACACTAAGTATGGAAAGAACTATGTGAACAATGATGCAGATGATGCTGTCATTACCTAAAGATACTTGTCGGTAAACAGTGAATTTATCCCTACCCCTAGTAATTTACTTCAACTTCCTTGTTATATAAACATTAGTGTAAATTTGGTACTGTAAGGTACACGCAGGGTTTTGGTATGAGTTTTTTCAAGTTACAAGACCAAAAATTTAAAGAAAAAGTTAAACGAAAATTGGAATTGTTAAACATTTTATCAATTTATCACAACAAACAACTATGTGCAAATGTTAAATGTCTTCAGACATGTGGCCAGATGCATGCAGATACAGTTTAGCTCACAGCTTGGCTCATGTCACCATAGCACTTGTCGATTAGTTTTGTACATCAGGACACATTTGTCATATCATTGCTTATGTAATGATTCTGTTGATTCTGAATGATTATCAAGTGTTCATTAGCCTAACGATTTATATCCATTAAGGTAGCTGAATTGCCATTATAATGAAATTCAGTTTATGGCCACCAGGCCAGGCCAATATTCACTCACCTTTTAGATCTGTTGTGATCTCCACTAACTTCTTGAAAAAACTAAATCTTTTCATCTTCTGTTTACCTGCTACTTATTAGTTTTTCTGTTTGCTGTTTGGTACTGGGCATGCTGTAGGTCAGGGGTCCCCAGTCCTTTTTTATGTGTTTACACTGAGCTTGAATTTACTTCAAAACTCTATAAAACGACTTAAAATGATTCGCTACAGACAGCATGCTACTATGTGATAGTCCTCAAAATCAGGTCTATGTCAGCGGCCAGTGAGAGGGCAGAGGATTCAACTGAACAAAACTTCCAAACTGACAAAAACAGCTTAATTTGACCAGGGTGTAGTGCCCTCTTTAATAAAGGAACAAGAGGACAAAGAGTCTGGAAGAACACAACAGAAAGAAGTTACTGTACCTTCCTGGTAAGTTTTGAAATCGGTCAGAGACAAACAGGCACACTCTGCACACACAGTTGGCCTGTACGTTTCTAGCTATCTGCAGACAACATCTCTTCAGCCTTTGCACTGGCTGCTTGTGTCTAATAAACTCATACTTCACTAAGACTGCAAAAGTCAAATATACAAATACGTGTTTAGTCTGAGCACATGTTTAAGTTACTGTATGCTAGAAAATTACATTACATTACATTACAGTACACACTTTCAAGCTTCATTTCGACAGTGAGGAGGGACGTTTTACATTTCCATAAACCAAAGGCTCTGTGGTTCATCAATTTGCTCTCTTGCTTTCTTTCTGTTTCCCCTCTCCCTCTTGACCTTTAATCAAACAAAATTATGGCTCCCTAGAGCCATTGCTAACTGTACAATCACACATACTGACATTGCTGCAGGGATTTGGTGGGTCTGAAAAGTCAGTGTCCTCTTCCTAATCCTACATCAGAACTCTGAATAATACATGTTTGTCTCCACTTGGGAATGAAGCTACAGTGCCACTGGTGATTCAGTGAGTGATTCAATCTCAGACGCAGCTCTTTAAGAACTTACGTCTGCTGAGATAAGAAGAAATAAGGAAAAATTAGTGTTCTGTAAATGATGCAGGAATCAATCAGGGCGACAAGATCAATTATGCGACATCAAAATTAGATCAGTGATGCAGCAGGTTTAGACTCTTAAAGTAAGATACCGAAGGTTGGATTTTTATGAATATTTAGAGTTGTACACATTGTATTCTTGCAAACTTTGCTGCTCGAATTAATTATGTTTTGTTTAACAATGTGTCAAATACCATACATTTCATGTGAAAGGGGTTGCTCAGCCGGACAGACTTTCTGCAGTACCCCTCAGCTCTACACAGTGTTGAAGCTTCTCTCATGCGTGTTTGTTTTGGATTTACATTAAGCACTGTACTGAGTCACTCTCACTGCTATCATCGAGCCTTTCTTGCCACAACAGGCAGCTGTTATGAGCAAACAAGCTGTGATAAAATGGCTGGAAACAAACGTAGTGACTAGCTGGGGAATACAGTGATGCACTTAGCTGCTAAAGAATTTGAATATTAGACTTATATTAATCAAGTGACCTGCATCACAGTTTATTGTATTACCTCATTCATTGTTTTTTATGAAAATGCTAAATAAAAATGTTTACACTGGTGGAGTCCAAGACGTCCATGTTATCCACTCAACTATCTTTCATGCTACTCGCCAGTTTACGGATTCACAACTATCTCATCTGTTGAAATAAAGCAGTTTTTAAAACAACAAAACACATTAAAATAACAGTGAGATGTGATGATTCATCTATGCACTCCTGAGGACAATCACTGACACTTCAGAACATGGAGGCATGATTCATCAAGTGTAGAGCAAATTATTGGCCAATGGGGTGAGGTCATCTAAAGGTGCAGTGTGTAAGATTTAGAGGGATCTATTGGCAAAAAGGGAATATAGGATTCATAAATATGTTGTCATTAGGGTGTAATCACCTGAAAATACCAACCATTGCATTTTCTTTTGCTTGGAATGAGAGTTTAATATCAACATAGGGAGCAGCTCCCCTTTAACTGATTTACCCAAGTTGTTCCAACATGTTTATACAGAAGCCTAATGGACTGACCAAATACTGGCTCTAGAAAGGGAGTCACGTTTCGCTTTGAATTTTGTGACACTGGAGTTACAATAATATTCACAATCTACGTTGAAGCTTTGGCTTATAGTCTTACGCACACACACACACACACATATATGTATATGTATATATCTATATCTAAAGAAATCTTGTCACTTGTCACAGAAACACAGGGGTAGTCAGAAGGTTGCATTCTGCAATCTCACCACTAGGTGCCACTAAATCTTTCCCATTTTACAGACTGTACCTTTAATTTTTGACTTTTTTGATTTTAACCAGTTTATGTCAACATAGCGGGTCTGTCCAGGGTTGGTAGCCTATAATACTGGTGATCGAATATAAAAATTGATAATAGGAAGTCAAAATGGTCATTTTCAGCTCACATGCTCAAGAATAAATCTGAGAGAAATTTCATTTTGTAAATCCATCCTACAGTTCTAGAGTGCAAACACTCATAAACAGTAAATATCAATATAAGACCCAGCCGTAATGGGTGGATTTTCTTTTAAGCATCATACTCAAGGGAAACCCAGTGGTTGTTTCGTGAGAGAGTCTGTTAGCGTGAATGTGAATGTTAAGGGAGACGAACGGGGAGTGAAGGGGTGGGAGTAGTATTAGTCATCCACTTTCACTGCTGAGATGTTTCCAGCCAGTATGTGTACAGGGATTTAACAAGCACGATCTTGTTTATGCTGCTTTTACAGCAACATTACTCCCTCATATTTCCCTGTACTCTGCACTAACATTTGTTCTATAGAAAGAGTCATTTTTCACACAAATATATCAGGAAAGTTTGTGTGAGACATAAACATAACGATGCACCACTGTCCTAAACATGAAAGAATTATGAAACTCAGTCTCACTGTGAAAAGAGTAGTGCCACATGGTGTAAATGCACCAGTGAGGCAATCCAGTTTGACTTTGGCGTGTTTTGTTGTCACTACATAAGAGAGAGAAGAGTGAGTATGTGTAGTAGAAATTGAGTCAGATGAAGACAGGGAGTGAAGAAAGAGAGAAGCAGAGTGAGACAGGTCAGCTTTCTGCTACAAAGCATACAAAACCAGCAAGGTGATGTAACAGCTCTCAATTACCCATGGTGCTTTGCTGGAAAGATGAATGAAGTTGACATGGCCAGTCAAAATGCGCACTCACATTTTATCCATATTCTAATCACGCGGGGCGATTTATGCACATCAGCCACAAAAGAAGGAAGGCAAGATGCTTTAAGTAAAGGGAATGAGAGTGTGTGTGTGTGTGTGTGTGTGTGTGTGTGTGCATCACAAGAAACCAAACGATCCTTTCCCATTCCATTTATCCTTTGGTTTGTGGGCTTAACAATGAATAAAGATAGATGAATGCACATGAGGAGAGGTGAAGAGCAAAATGGAAAAGAGAAAAGATAGTGAGACTTAGCGAGGGAGAGGTCGGCAGAGTGCACGATGCGTGGGCTGGCTTGGGAGTTTCCTGCACTTGAGGTGTGATGATGTAAGCTGAGTCTAAGCTGAGGAGGGAGTGACCGAGCTGGGAGAGAAATGTGAGCTTGTGTCTGTCTTCAGACAGGGAGGAGGTGGTTCGCATTACGCCAGCCGGTGTCACACACTCATTTAGCAGCAAAAAAACGGCAACACCTATTCTTAAGGAGGGAGCCATTACCATATCCAATTAGAGCATCAAGTGGTTAACAGCAGGGCCGGTCATAGAGCTTTTGGGGACCCCTAGTGGGGGCTTTTTTTGAAGCCACCACTAGGGGTGCATCATATCATATTATTCATAGCAATAATGATAATAAATCTTGTATTTATTTAATCAGTAAACTTTCTGTCTCTATAGGTTTTCTAGCAGTCTGCCATTTCAATCTTCAAGCAGTGGGGACAGTTTGGCATGGAGGCATGAGAAGGCAGCGATCAAACAGACAATCCTGTGACTAGATGGTCATTGTCTCTACCTCCCAAGCCACAGTTGCCCTGTAGTGGCACCAACAAGATGCAAATAGTAAATAAAGTAAATAAAGTGTCATTTTTATAGTTAATTGTATAGTGATTCCACAGGAGGTGTTTACCCTTTGTCGATCTCTGTGAGTTAATTATGAATCATTAAGTAACAGCAATTGATACAAATAAACAAACTTACTCTTACTCTTACTTACTCTACCCAGTCATTAAATCATTATAATTTCAACACTGAGTCTTAACATATGATGTAAAGCATCAGCTATATATATTACAGCAGCTCTATCTTCATGCATAGACACATTCATTATCATTGTACTGATAAGTTAGTATTGAAGTTCTAAATAGTTTTCATCATAGTAACAATAACTAATATGCTGCTGCAACACACAGAAAGTTATTATAAGCTCTAAGCCTATGGGTTGAGGCAGAACTGAACTTTTTCATTATGTAAAACGGGAATGGCAGCCTAAGAGCTGCTTCTTTTGGTTGCTGAAAACATGCAAAAAGCATAATCAGATCATTAAAATGATATCTAAAATTTAAGCAAATACGTGTTGTAACTGTTTTCATGGCAACTTGTGAGATTGTAGCGGGAGGAAAGTGGCATCAGTTTCACCTATAACAAATTTAAGGAGGAAGCAAAAACTCTTGTCACATGTTGTTTGATGCACTGTACTGCTCTGTCCCTGCGTGTGTGTCCACTCCTCGTGTCCCTGTATGTTGTGTTATTTTGGTTTAACCACATACTCACCACTGAGCACAACAACAGCAATGGTAATAATAATAATAATAATAATAATAAAATAAATCTAAAACATTATCCACCTATACCTTGTTATTTTGTGAAGGTGAATTTATTAATTCATTTTCCTTCTCCGTGATTCACACACCCATCATGATGACGGTGGCTGGAGGAGCGGAGACTTCTGACGTCAGACGAGGAGAATGACAAACACGTCCAATGAGGGGCCGAGGATGTGCAGCGCGAGGACGGAGCTGCCGACAGAGGGCTAATAACCATGCCAACCGAGGAATATAGCGCGCGCCGCTGACTGGGGAGAAAAGGGGAGAACGAGAGGGGGGGAAACCCTAGAAAATACTAAAAATCATCTTCACCTAAAGTGGAGGGAAAAGGACAAGAGCGATATCCTGGTTTCCTGCAGGGGGGAATAAGAAGACAAGAAGCTGGTAATTTTCTTTCTTTTTTTTGCTTCTGTGGCGTGGTCTCCCCTAACATCCCGCTTTCTCCCTCTCTCCCTCCCTTTCCCTCTCGCGCTGGTTCAGGGACTGCACTGCTGCAGCTGAATGAAACTGATGGAGATGTTTATTGTTCCCTCTTTTGCTAAAACACACAGTCAGGGCTGACAAGAGAATTTAAAGTTGGTGACAGGTCGCTGCTGGTTGTTAAAAAAAAAGAAAGAAAATGCTCCGGGCTGCAGGGTTAGGGTAAGAGTTAGTCCCTGTTACCGCAGGGATCTGTGCTCCTCAGCTGCGGGGCTTTTGGCGGTGCTGCTGGTGACCTTCCCCCGGCCGTTTGCAGTCATTGACGGCGTGTGCGCGTGTGCGTGTTTGTGCGTGCCCGGGGTCCATGAAAGCAAGAGAGGAGGAGAGAGATGAAAAATAAGGGGGCGGGGGTGACGGATGGGTATGTGGGGAAGTTGGGGTGGGAGGTGAGAGAGGGGAGAATTTTTTTGTGAATGGAGCTCCACATCCGCTGGCAGCTCGAGCTGGCTGAGCTAAAATTAGCCGCGTGCCGGATTTTTTTCCCTGTCTCTGTGCGGCAGCGGCATATGTGGATCAGAATCTGAATTAACCAGCCCGCAAAATGCAAACGCGGGCGCACAGGCACGCACGCACGCACGCATGTGTGGGCACGCGCTCATAAACGCCACCGGTGAATAGGACAGCAGCTACCGCCGCGCCATGCCCCAGGACGTCATGCACCATTTTTAGAGATGGTCTAAAAATAGAATTTGTTGATGATGGTTTTGACTGTGAGGAAACTGAACATCTTCGCCGTTGTCCTGCACCTTTTAGGTAGGAATGCACCAAATTTCAGCTTTCTTAAGCGTTATTGGATCGCTTCATTGTATTGTTTATTTTTGTGTGGCTGCTTTGTCTGTCTCCTGGCTTTGAAAACAAAATGGAAGGAATATAACTGTGATTTAAAGAATTATTTTACTCCTTTGTGGATGCCTCCACACCTGCTATTGTGCTGCAGTTAATTACCTGTCAGCATGGTGCCTGGGAGCTGCTGGTGACGTGCGCGCACAGGGTCAATTGCATAGTTGTTTTTTATGAATGAATGAATTGTCAGATTGATGGTGAATGAATAAAAATGATCTGTTTGCCCCTTTATTACAGGGGATAGATGTTAACACCTTCCTGTCCCTCCTTTTTTTCATCCATGCATCTGTTTTTTGTTTCATTCACATGCCTTTACTCATGCTCTCCTCTTTCTCATCTGTCATTTTTTCGTTCTTTTTTACACACCTCCTTATTCTGTTATCTTCTTCTTTACACTTCCCCGTTTCTTCTCCTGAACTTAAAACTTGTTCTCACCTGTCATACTTTTTCTTTTTCTACTCACGCCATTCTTCTGGCATCTCTTTATTTTCTATCTTTGTCCTGTTTGTTGGGTTGAACACGCTCCTTTTCAACCTGCCGTTTTTCTGAACTTTTCACTCAAACTCTGACCCACTGATCTCTCTTTTACTCTCTGTTTTCATCCCTATTTCCCAACATCCTCTTGATTTCTGTTGTGCATATTTTATCATTCTCCTTGTCTGAACATTTCCCTATTTTCTCACACATTATCGATTGCAACCTACTCCCTTTTTCCATCTACTTCTCTTCCCCTCATGTTTTTTTCAATTTTTTCCATTTTCATACTCCTTATGTTCTCTTGAATTTCTTTCCTCCCTCTTAAAAACTTTGCATCAACACATCCTCACATACCTGATCAATTCCCGATACTTACTCATTCTTCCTTTCCTTCTTGACTCAATTCCTCCTTCCTGCCACCTCCCCTTTCATCTACTACATCTACCCTCCGTCCCTCCTTCTCTCTTGTTTCTCCAGCTATGATTCTCTCCTTGGCCGCAGCAGCAGCCATGAGTAGTGGCAGTGGTAGCAGCCTCAACTCCTCCTCCCCCCTTGACACCTTCGACTTCTCCACCTCCTGGAGTCTAGCTGAGGATCCCTCCAATTCCTCCTCTGAACCTGTGGTGCGAACTCTGACCCCTGACCTTCAGCCAGCGTCCACCGCTGTCTCTGTCCAGGAGGTCAGCCCCTGGGATATTGCACTCTGCGTTACCGGGACACTGATCTCCTGTGAGAACGCCCTGGTGATTGCTGTGCTCTTCTACACGCCAGCGCTGCGTGCGCCAATGTTTATCTTGATTGGATCGCTGGCAGTGGCAGATCTCTTGGCTGGCCTGGGCCTCATCTTGAACTTTGTCTTCACCTATTTAGTTGACAGCTCAGTGGAGTTTGTGACGCTGTTGTCAGTTGGACTGCTCATCTCAGCCTTCTCGGCGTCTGTCCTCAACATTCTCGCCATCACGGTGGACCGTTATCTGTCCTTGTACAATGCCCTGACCTACCACACTGAGCGGACAGTCACCTTCACCTATGTGATGGTGGTCTTCATCTGGGTGTCATGCCTTACACTTGGCTTGTTGCCGGCACTTGGCTGGAACTGCTTGAAAGACGAATCCACGTGCAGCATCTGCCGACCTGTCACCAAAAACAATGCCGTGGCGCTCGCTGTCACCTTCCTCCTGGTCTTCGCCTTGATGATGCAGCTCTACCTACAAATCTGCAAGATCGCCTTCCGCCATGCACAGCAGATTGCAGTGCAGCACCAGTTTGTGGCCATCTCCACCACCAAAGGTGTCTCCACACTGTCGGCCATCCTGTGTGCCTTTGGGGCGTGTTGGCTGCCATTTGCCTTGTACTCCATTGTGGCTGACTCTAGCTACCCTGTTATATACACCTACGCCACGGTCCTCCCAGCCACCTGCTGCTCTGTGATCAACCCTATCATCTATGCGTTCCGAAACCCAGACATCCAGAAGTCACTGTGGATGGCCTGTTGTGGGTGTGTCCCGTCTAACCTCTCCCTCAGACCCAGGACCTCCAGTGATGTGTAGCAGGGACGTTTGCTCTCTGTTTGGCATGATGTGTGACGCCAAGTTAGGGTTGTAGGAGGGAGAGGAAACAAGGGATCAAGAAAGAATGAAGGTTATGGCTGAGGAAAGGAATTTCCTCTACTCCTCATATCAGGGCTGGTAGGCTGACGGCAGGACTGGCCACAGTACAAGTGGCACCAACAGACAGAGAAAGGAGAACATTGCATGGTCAACAAAAAGATAGAGCTAACAAAGATCATGTCCTGTTGAAAAACCAACACAGTGATGAAGGTGGCATGAAACCAACTGCAAAAGATTGAATAAGGCATCCTCATGGTGGTTGTTGGAGTTAAATGGAGTGTAGAGATGTTTTTTTAACTGACCTGCTGTATGGTGTGAGAAGTGAGACTTATTTCTCATAATTAGCATATATGTGAGGGTGGGATTTAGGAACAAACTACCTAAATCTCCATAGGAGATAGCAGCACTGCATGGTTATGCAATCAGAAGGAGTGAAACTGTCTTAATATACTGTATGTGTTTGAAATTAAGTCATGTGCAGGTGAAAATACAATGAGCTAAAAATACTCAATGTATGACCTTGAGTATCCTTAATGAACTATAGGAAAAACAAAATCCTTTCCTTGAAACATGTTCTAACAACTGTGTTCCCTTGATCTGATGCAAATTAAGAAATTAATGAGTTTATAGACAGAGAGTGCAACAATAATGAACTGTGTTGAGATTGAGATTGAAATTGATGGTATTTCTGATTGTTAGCATTGCTATCCCATTATGACTTTTCCCAATGCCAACAGCACAATCTGCATTTAGAGAAAAAAAACAAATGTTAGTTGATGAAATTGGCGAAAAATACACCACAGTTTGGACAAAAACAACTAATCATGTCATCCCTCCTCAAACATTCAAATCCAAAACGAAATCTAATCAACCAGTCTCCTAATGCATAGAGAACTCTTGCTAGTTTGTAAAACCTAGAGAGGGAGTTCCATATTTAGGCTGGTGTGTGTTGTCCTTGGCATGATGAAATCAAATCTGCTCCCTGTCGGAGAAAAATGGGTTTCTCAGCCAGCCGCTGCGCCGTGACTGTGAAGCAGAGAGCGAGTTGAATTCAGCACCAAGGACAGCGCCACTGCAGAGCACTGCTACCCTGGGAATGCTCTCTGCTGCGGGGGAGACAGCGCTGGAAAGTAGGCTACGCTGTTCTCTACACCATCTTGATAGGGAATGTGAGCTGAGCTTAACAGGACCAATCCAGCATGTTTGGAGCCTGTTTTGCTTATTTCCAACCCAATACAGTGTTAATTTACTGTTTTGGATAAAGATAGATTGATAAAGGTGTTTTAAAATTCATTTAGTTCTGAAAAGGAAAACAAAACTAAATGAATGATATATGTAGCAGAAAGATGGGCAGTGCCATTGTGATTGAGACTGCAGCTTATGACATGCTGAATGCATATATACTGAAATCACTTCCAGATTCTGGCTTTTTTTTTTACACACTCATGCCTTTGACTTGCTGAATTCTTCTGGGAGTGACAAGTAATTTTCACATATATTTAGCAATATTTGTTAAAAAAAAGAAAAAAGACAAAAACTATAATAATCATTCCACAATCAAGTAAGAAAATGGCTACAATCATGCTCAAATTGGCTTTGAACCTCCACTTGAGGCCCAAAAGAACAACTATGACCCTGTCTTTTCTATCCTCCACAGTTTTCTCGCCTTTCTTATATCTCAGGAGTAGATATTATACATGCGAAAAGCAAAGTGAAAGCTGATGTTTTTCAGAGGCAAATGGGAACTAGATGTTTATCTATATTTGCATAATGCCATTTAGGCCATGCAGCTCTAAATTTAGAGACAACATTCAAACTCCATTGCCCGATTGATTATTCATTATGTAGAGCTGAGCACAATCCATATTGAATAGGTCATTTTTCATCTGGACAGCTTTGGTTGGCTACAGTACCTTCAAGTTGTACTTTGATATTGCCATGGCTCTTTTAAAAACTAGACATTTTTATATTGCTTCTGCGCTATAAAAACATTTTCCATACTTATACTTAGTCCTATGATCAGGAATATATCATGCATTTATGGAAAATGGCTCAAATAAACACGATGGAAACAAAAATTGTTTAATAATGCTTAAAACCCTAGCATCAGATACTCCTTATTTTTTCACTGCAGCCTGTCACTAGTAGCTGGATATTCACTGCACACACACACATACGCATTCTCACCCCGCCTTGAAGAATCAGTGCTGCTCTGGCCCGGGGCCCCTCTGAAGACTTGGCGAGTTAATGAGAAGCAAGAGAGGCGAGGTGACGCGGCGTGAAATAGAAACGGCAGGCGAGACGTGCTTTAACGCAACCTCAGGTCACATACACCACACACCCAATCAGGATGAAGTTATTTCCCACTGAAAGGGCATCATGTCAGTTAAATCCAGTTAATGTTAAAACATCTCAGTAATAATGGCACAAGGAATTGACCTAAGGTACAGAGGATGTAGTGGAAGCTGTGAGCATGAGCTGGATTTATTGCCAACCTCTATCCTCATAATTAAACAATCTTTGACGATAGTTTTCACTCGTGTTCCTCTGCACAGCCTCAGTGGTACCATGACTAAGCTATCGGCATGCTGCTAATATACATGTGTGGGAGGTGCACTGACTTTGGGAAAATTGTTGATGGAAACTGCATGGGCTGTAGATTCAAACTCTAAAAGTAAGACTCAATATTATAAAAAAAAAAAAATACTGGTTGTTTCTGTAAATGACAGGGAGTCGCTTCCAAATTCAATGCTTTCTACCAAATAAACCACAAGAATATGTGACAATAAAGAACACATCTATACACTGAAACTTTGAAAATGGCGCGCAGGAGAAGCAGGTATTTAAATCATATTTCCATAGTGTAAATTAAGAAAAACAAAACTTAGAATAGAAGTGTTTTCTCTTATTCTTGGCAGCATTTGTTTTTGCAGTATTTGTTAGCTAAACAACAGCTACACTACTCTCTGTCAGTGGTTTTGTTTGACAAGGCAGAATCTCTTTTTGTTTTTGGCCTTATTCGAACGAAACCTCCTTCGCAATAATGTGCAACTGTATTTTGCTGTGTACGAAAAGCCACAATCGAGAAACAGAGAGAGAGAGAGAAAGAGAGGTGGTTAACTTTGAATGACTTGTATTTTGAACGAATAGCACACTGTTCTGCATTTGACAAATATGGCCTAGCTGCCTGGGGTTTTGCAAAGAAGCATCTTAGCAGTGCTGTATCATGTAAGTACGACAAACCTTAATATTGCAGACGGAGCTCGACGGAGAAGTGTTTTTTTTTTCTAAAATAAGTTTTATTTTCACGTTAGCAGTCATTTTAGAGTTGTAAAATGATCAGTGGTTATCGGATGTTAAGGGATCCCACCAGGTGAACAAGTTGCCAGTGTGACCACCTCACTCTCTCGCTCTCTCTTTTTGCTCAATCACTGCATTGACGGAACTGCCTAATGGTAAAACGATTTGCATCAATTAGTAATTGAAATACTTTCAATTACTCTGAAGCTACACGAGATGGATGGTGCATTTGGGAAGCTTGGTGGACTGCAGCACTGTGGGGGGTGAGTTGCCAGCAGTGTTGGACAAAACTAATTGATCCCAGGGAGATAATTGAGTTCATTTCACATAGCAAACTGATGCAGATCTTACTGGCGCACAGTTCTCTTGTATGCACAATGACGTGTGAGACTTGCTTGGTCACCTGTGTTTGGAGATGCTAGATGGGACACAGAACAAAACATCTTATGGGAAAACACACATCATGTCTGGTAACGTTTCCTATAGACTTATGAAGGAAGATTGTTGGTAGCAAGGCTAATGGAAACTTACTGTGTGTGTCAGTCGAAGTCATGAATTGGTGACAATTAAAAAAATATGCTAAAAACGTTTTGATAATTGGCTGAGGTGACGCTGCTTTTATAACTGCAAAATGAGATAAACAGCAGTGGGAACAGCGAATTAGTCATAATGTACATGAAGCATTTGACCTAACTGTCCACTGAAAATACAAAAGTGATGACACCTCAAAACAGATCAGTGTGAAGCAGATTAAAGGTACAACTTCAGCTAGCGCTATAGCATGACGCTCAAAGTCAATCCACCCTGCTCCGCCCAGCCCTCTCTCTCCCTGCTCAGCTGTGCTCTGCTACTGTCTGCTACACTCCACCGCAGTCTGTACAGGCCTTTAAGTGTCAGTCGTTATCACATTACATTAAATAAGAAGCTGCGAAATGTCAGCACTGCCAGCGGTGCACCAATCAAAGAATTTCAGTGATTTCTACTTGATTAGTAAGTTTTGGAGCATTCTCATTTACTGTCATTTCATAACGACAACTACCTGAAGCGCGGGGCGGAGCATAGCAGAGCAGGGACAAGGAGGTCTGGTCAGAGCGGAATGGAAAGAATTCAAGTCTCGTGCTAGCTGTATTTGATCCTAGTCTGGAAGTAAATAAAGTAAAATCCGACATCAGCCTTTCCATGAGTTCTCTTAATGAAATGTTAAATCCGGCATCACTCACCTGCAACTAGAGAGACTGTACAACTGATAGGAAGTCAGTGTTAACTACAGCAGCTGATGGTCCCATCTGGCATGTCCATTTATCAGTTATTTCAACAATTAATAACTCTCATCTGTGAATATGCCACCACTCAGTCGACCATTCCTGGGGCAGGCGTGGAGCGACCACTCACTGTGTGTGTGTGTGTGTGTGTATGAACGTGTGTGTGCATTCTCCCCCCAGGGTTCATAGCCAATTGTAATGAACCATAACTCAATCAATTCTCACTGTAAACACAAAAACACGCAGAATGGATTTGTTAGCCACTATACAGGACTATATTTCCATTTAAAAAAAATACTGTACAAGTGAGTGTGTGTTATGTTTCTTATGCAATGTTGTATAGAAATGTATATTTTTGTAATGTTCATCAGGGCATGAGTAACAGGACATGGTTGCTGCTGTGAGTATGAGTTTGTTCTTGGTGAGTGTGTGTGTTTGTGTTTCTTCCTCTTCTTCTGTGTTCTTCCTATAAACAAATGTCAAAAGTTTCTTTGAGGGGAAAAAAAGAAGTTGTGTTTCACATTTGTTAAAAAAGTGCCATATATTTTGACTTTATAGTGTCTTATTTTTGGTTTGTATACATTCATCAGAGGGTGATTCTCGCTATAAAAAAAAAACAAAAAAAGTTGCTGGAATGCGAATCAGTAAATCGGTAAACAACAAAAACTGCTCAACATGGTCAAAACAGCAGCAGGGTAAAGAGAGAAAGAAAGAGCTGTTATTTGAAAGGCTTTTATCTTTTTGATCACTCTAATGAGCAAAAAAACAAAGACAGCAATCAATTCACCACTCCAAACTCACATTGTTTGCTGTGACTTCAGACTTTTTTTGGAGCAGAAGCAGTAACAACATGAGCGATCATATCAGTGTTTCTGTAAAATGTCTCCTTGACGTGAACTGCAGTAATCAGAAGTGTGTGTGTGTGTGTTTTTTTTCCATAAAAAGACACGCACTAAATGGCAGGGAGACCGGCAGAGGGAGAGAGAGAGAGGGAGCCGGTGCGTGAGCAGCGTTGTACGTCACAGAGTCAGGTTTCACGTGACGTCATTTTGTCTGAGTCGTGTCTAAGAGAGCAGGTCGTTTCAAAGACATCCCAACTCTCTTCCTCTTACTCCACTCAAATCCTTCCCTCTCACTTTTTCCACCCCCTCATCATTTCAAAGACAGCCCCCTCTTTTTCTTCTTTCTCGCACACATCTACCTCTTGTCACTCTCTCTCTTCCTTTTCCTCATCCTCTTCGTCATCACCCATTCGCCTCTTCACCAATTACACCACATTTTCTCATTTCGTTGTAATTTCAGGTACAACCCTCTCTTCTCCCCTTTTCCCTGCTTTCTATTCAGCCATTTTCCTGAGTCGGTCTTTTCCCCATACTCAACGCCTCTATCTAGCTCTTTTTCCCCTCCCGCTGTCTCTTTCTCTTCTCTAACATTTTGCTATCCTTGGTCTGTAGGAAGCTTTGTTGGTCAAGCTCTATCTAAAAATAGTTACCATGAAAGCAGATGAAACGACTGGAAAAAAAATAGCAGCAGAGAAAATAATAGGAAAGGAGGGGAGGTAGTAAGGAAGTAGAAATTAACCCTCCCTATTTGAGCGCAGATGCAACCTTCACTTTGCTTTAGTTGACAGAAACATCAGCCTTGTCTTCATTTTCTTTTTTGTTTGTTAAGTTTCTCTTCTTCCTTGACCTTCTGTCTTTGTACAAGCACACATTCATCCTTCCCTTTTTTTATACCGCTCCTTATACATAGTTTTGCTCTTTTTCTTTTTCTACTATTCATAAGCTTCTACACAAGTGTTCTCGTTAGCAGGGTTTGGGGCGAGTGCCTAGTGTAAGTAAGCAGGGAGGCTGGGCCAGAGTTTTTCCTGTGTGACCTACAACCTGGCAGCACTTCAGACAGGCAGAGATTGTCAATCAAAAAAACCATTACAGAGCTAATTTTGTATTGGACCAAGTATGGCCTTCATAGAAAAAACATTGTTTTATGCATCAATATTGTTGGTATGGATGAAGAAGCAGCATGTGTGCACAAGCCTCACTTGTTTTAAATCCTCAAGGTGAGGGTATTATTGGGTAATGATACTGTGATGCCAGAGACCTAATACGGTGTCCTTGAATCATGTTTTTTTTCCTATTATTTCTACTGTATTTTCTTTGATTTTACCTCTTAAGTTTGTGTTGTGAAGCAGTTGATTACAATAAAAAGTACAAATGCACTTTATAAGATGGACATGTTACACATTGCACTTGTAAATGTCGAATGTAAAACCTTGAAGAGAAAGATTTATTTTTACTATTGTAAATATATGAGAAGAAAAAGAAAATAATGAACAAAGACAGCAAAAACAGTGAAGAATAATTTGCCAAATAAACTGAGAACAACAAAAATGAAGTTGTAATGTGTTTTTCTGTGTGCTGGAATGGAGTCAGTCCAGTGATGTCAGTGTAAGTGTGTGTGTGTGTCTGTGTTTGTGGGTGTTAGCCAGAGTTTGTGAGACATTAACTGCGTGTGGATGTGGGTGTGTGTGGGGATTGAAAGTACGTGTGAGTCAATATTGCAGGTCATTGTAATGTTAAGGAAAGCCTGAGAGTAAAATAAAAGATACTTCTAAATTATTAAACCACTCCCTGCTTGCATAACAGCAGAAAGGCTGAGGCAGGGAGATAAAAGAGGGAAAGACGGAGATAAAGAAGAAGAAAAAGAGGGAGAATCCAAACAGAGTACATACACAACATAACATACACCCTTAGATGCGCATCCATATGACACTCACATAGAGGGAAGCCGAGGAAGTCCAGAGGGGGAGAGGGAAGGGAACAGCGCAAAAATGGCTGAGGAAGGAGGTTATGTTTATATATATGTGTGTGTGTATGTGTGCAGTTTTCATCTGGAACAGGGTGTGCACAGACATGCATTTGTTATCCATGCCTCGTATGGTGGGGTACTGGGACACACACACACTAATACAAAATATATTCCTGATTAATCTCGATTTTGGTCATTCAAATCTATAATGCTAGTAAAAGAATTTTAATTTGACCGCTAATCGATCAAACTTCTTTGTGTATCAGTTAAAGTGTAAAGTGTATGAGCGTGGGTGTGTGTGTGTGTGTGTGTATGTATGTGGTTCAACTCATTGACTCATCTCTATTCAGTCTCTATTCAGTCTCTATTCAGATGTGGAGGTGAAGAGCTCCATCATGTGGCTAGAGGTGAGTACTGTAAAGACACGAGACGAGGGAAAAGACGCAGCATCCATCCACCCACACACAAATACACACACACACACACACACACATCTCTTCTTTTACGTCAATACAGAAGCTATCTCAAAACAAGCACAAAGCCAACGTGCTCCCCAACCTTACTGTCTTCATCTCTCTCTCTCTCTCTCTAAAAACCCAACTCTCTCTATCAAGCTCCCACCCCACCTGTCTGCCCACCAACCCCTCCCTCTTTATGAGTCAGAAGGCTCTCTTCACCATCTGCTGCAGGATGTAGCGAATCACCTCTATGTACGTGTATGTTTGTGAGAGGAAAAAAAAAAAAAGAGCACAGAAAGTGGTGAAATCTCACCCATACACACTTCAACCAGAGATTAGTAACAAATCACTGATGTAGTGTGATCAGAGCTTTCCAGGAACTATTCTAAATGTCATCCACTGATTGAAACGTGATGTCCTATATTTCCCAGAATGTCTTAACAGCCCATTGGCAGACTGTGAGTTTAATGTGAAGATGGAGAGAGGTTGGAGTTACATTTAATAGAAGGACCAACCTTTATGTAGTGCTAAAATTCATCCTCGTCTTTTAAAGCCACCATGTCATACATAAAACAAATCCCTTTCACAGTAACATAGAAAGTAGTTTGTTATTATGAAGGTTTAATGCTATGAAAATACAACTACATAATACAAACCTAAAGAAATTGTACAGAATCTTAAGGCACTCATTTGGTCCCTGGATACTCTGAGAGGCTGCCTTTACGAATATTTTCAGCTGGCGTAGCCTAGCCCCTTTCAGTCACATTTGGTACATTTCCACTTAGTTTTGCCAGTTTTAACCCTAGAACACTATCATTGGGAGATTTTCACCCACCAAATTTTGTTCACATGATTTTCATTGTGTTGCTGCTGTCAGATTGGCCTGGGTCCTCAGGTAGCTTCAAGCTTCTCACTCACGTCACTGAGGGTAGGCGTGTTTCCCTGCTCCAATCCCTGGTTTTTTTCAATTTTCTGTGATTTTCACCCCTGACGTTAGTGATTGAGAGACAATATTTTTCATACGTACGGAGACTGTTCTTACACCAAAAATGTCACTAAAAATGTTCAAATGTCCCAGGAGCAGGTGAACCGAAGAACAAGTTCCCAGCTCCATAAGATTCCGATTAGGAATTATTTTTTTAACGATTCCCTAATGTTTCATTATTTTAGAGCCTCTATTATTAATGTGGGGTGAAAATCACCTGAACAGGTACCTGCTGAAAAAAACAAGGATAGGAGCTGGGAAAGACGAAAAACTTCAGATTAAAGTACTCCTCATAGAAGTACAATACTTCAGTTTGCCATGTATTGTATTGTACTATATTTTGATGAGAAATATTTTTTCAAAAATATTGTATCAGGTATAATATACCTGACTTCAGTGATGATTTCTGAGTGTTTTTCCAAAATGCTGTACATGTTGACATCACGCTGCATGGAAGTCCATAACTGGCCATCCATTTAAGGCTCCTACACATACAGTGTCCCACCCACTGTCTCAGGTGAGCTGCCACGGCCGCACAATCACCTGAACCAGCACCAGTTTCTCCACTCACGGTCATCACGGCAGCATTTAGCACTATAGACAGCAGCACTAGCATTAGGAGCCCGAGTACCCGTGCAGAAACTGATTCACAGTCACTTGTGTGTCCTAAATGGACAGATTGACATTACTGAAATGTAACTGTTATACTGGGATGAGTCAGTGTTCCTTTACTTTTTTGAGCAGTGTATTAAAGTAGGTCACATTTTAGTCAGTGATGAAAATCTCACTTATGCCTAAGAAAGAACTATACTCAAATATAGTGCATATGAGTCACCCTCAAAATTGGGTTGCATCCCTTACAGTGGCAGATAAATCAAGTGCATTTTGTATTATAGTATATAGTATATTATAGTGATACCTTATGTGATGCCTTTTGTTCCAAAATTTGATCCAGACAAACATAATAGTCTAGAAGAAAAAATAACACAGGAAATATAATTTCACATTAAAGTAACATTTTTGAAAATGAATCATACTGTATATCCTCTCATCATTATGGAGATGTCTTTGGTGGTTGTTTTTTTTGCCTCTGAACCCCCCCTCTCTCTCTGTTTTGCTTTCTGCTGTGTCACCATCTGTGGCACAAAAGGACTCCTCTCTCCCAAACAGCACCCATCAGCTTCTCTTTCACCCTGCCAAGGCCCAGAACAGCATGGAGCTGGAACAAACCATGTTGACACTGATGGGTTGTGTCACAGCTCTGAGAAAAGAGTGATGATTGCTGGATTTATGATACACACACACAGTGTGGCACAGTCTTAGCAAAACTTAAAACTATAATTTCTATTGTTGTAGTTAAATTACCTAGTCTTGATTCATTTTTATTACTTATTTTTGTTCTGTAAATTGAGTATTTAGTATTTGTGTTGGTG
>JAUMHL010000011.1:10630293-10648047 GCA_032362345.1 Sandelia bainsii
ACTGATCAGATTAGGAAGGGGTCCAGAGAAAACTACGGAGTCCGACATCGTTTTAGCATAATTACACACCGATGCAAATGTAGAAATCTAGTCCAGATTTGTTTGACAAATTCTCAAAGATAAAAATTATGACTAAAATATGTTGTTACCTATAGGCCCAAACAGCAGTCGGTAAAGGTGACTCTGATTTTAACCAGATATATATTATATAGTGACAGGAGGTTAATCCATAGATGATACATTAGCATTTTATGAATATTTAATGATTTATATAACAATCTAATTCTGCAAAACGTAATTAGTAACTAATGATGTTGACGACTTTGACTTCTAAAAACACTCAAAAAGTTTCAATATGCTATTCAGAAGTAGCATCAACTCATGTGAGCCATGCCTCGCAAAAAATAGAGATCTCAGAAGACCTGCAGTCAAGAGTTGTTGATTTGCATGTAAGTGGAAATAGTTACAGAGTAATCTCAAAGAGTTCAGATATTCATCAGTTCACAGTCAGACAAACTGTGTATAAATGGAGACAATTTGAGAGAATGGCCGCAAAGTTCCTCCTGGACACGTGCAGGTCTAAGCCACAGAGACAGGAAGTGCTTGCTTTAAGTTATTGCTGCCAAAGGTGGTTCAACCAGTTATTAAAACACAGTTTCACTTTCTTGTTACCCCAACTGTCTGTATGTTTAATGGGTGAGTTCAATAAACACATGAAAGATCATGACCGTTTGTGTTTTATGAGCTTGCTGAAGATCAGATCACATTTCATGTTTCATCAATTTATGCAGAAAAACAGATAATTAAAAACTTACTTGCAATATATAATATATGAACAACATTAAACTTCCTGCCAAGATCCCCACGACAGAAGAACACATACAAAGTATTTGTTTCATTAAGAAATCTAAGTCGAAGCAAAACAAAAACAGTTTTATCTCATTAATATGAACATTTATGCAACCAGACATACCAAAATCTAAAGTGATGTGTGAAACTTCTTCTTTCTAGATAAACTTCAGTGGCCACATTTTTTGTAGGAAACACGTCTATCAACACATTCCCATCGTTGTCAGCTTCACTTACATTATTGTTGTTATCTATAATATATTAGAGGGTGTGCAGCTACTTACAGTGTATCCATAAATATAGGTGAGTAAGGCATGATGATGATTCCGTAAGATGTCAGTATCAATGTCACAACAGAGATGCAAAAAAAGCACACACAAAAAAGACTAATATAGTAAATTTAGATGGAAAAAAGCACATGATATACAGTTTTGTTCACCATTTATTGTCTATAGTTACATGCATACTTGCTTACAGATGATTTTAGTGTGCAATACACAGTTATTTTGTTTCATTGTCTAGGTAATATTACCCTAGTTGAATATTACCTTACAAGCCTTAGCAAAAGTCTATACAACATGATTCAATTCTCACATTTTCAACACATAATCAAGTATTCTTACAAGCCAGTAGCCATAGATACACAAGGTATGGTTGATACCAATTCTCTGCCTTTGGTACGTTTTGTTTCTGTGTGAAAAAAACTAACAACGTTTTTCCACCTATATTTAGTAGTTGTGGCTATTTCCAATTTGGAAATCTTGACAGGAACGAGCACATCCAACAAGACAGAAAGTGCTAAGTCTTAAATTCACAGCTTTAAATTCTAGGATGCTGAAAAGTCATGTAGTGCTTGGATCACGGGAAAAACTGTGACTTGGGTCATGTCTTCTTCAGATTTGTGTTTCACTAGGATTGTCACAGATTCGATGAATCAAACTCACTATTTTTTAGCGAAACCCAACACAAATCTATCGCAGAGCCACATTCTAGCTGTTCATGTGCGCTTTTTTGCTTCAGTAATATCTATAAATGCAGGTCGTGATGTAATTCACACAGTCAGGGTGGACAACCAAGAATCCATCAACATATAGTCCAGTCTTTAATCCAGATGTAGTTTGTATTCTTCTAGTTTTAGTTTCTATTGTGTGATTTTTATATACAATATATATTTTTATAACTTCTTCAAAATCTTAGTGTTCTCTTTAAGAAAACCATATAGGTTTAATTTTGTCATTTATGATGTTAATTACCCAGTAAGCACTCGTTTGATGAATTGTTGGTCAAAAGACATCAAGATATACAGGTTCAAACTGGGCCAAACTTGATTAAAGATGTGTTGCTTTTATAAAGGGCTATTTGTTTTGATAGCATTTCCTAGTCTGTATTTCAATGTGAAGCAGGTTGTAACCACACATTGAACTGTATTCTGTTTCTTTTTTGTGATTAGGCTCTAATATTCACTTTACTGTGGATGCAAACATGGTTAATGGTAATTTACAGTACACAGGTAAATTTAGGCAATAGATTAACGTAAAGAACCGTGTGACTAAACCTCTTGGAGGGACTGGGGTCCTGCAATGCCTTTAACTATTCAAAGTGCATGTTTTGCTCAAGTTGACACAAATGGACAAATAAAAATAAGCTGTAAAATCTACTAAATTCATTGGTATCGGTAATTTTCATATGCTATCAAATGGATGTGTAGCACTGCACTTCTCAGAATACTTCTCACTGGATGGACAATTGAAATAAAAGGGAAATATTTTAAAGCTGCATGAAATGGTGCTTGAATCCTGTTTGTGGGATATTTGCTTTGACTCCAGATCAAATTCATCAAAGGCTGGAATCATCTTTTAACTGACTTCTTTAATACCTGTTTAAGCGTTTTATCTGGTACCTTCATCCTGGCCTGTACAGTAGGAAACTTTAAAATAAACCAAAGTGAACACCTCACTGCAGCACATCTTAAAAAAGAAAAGCACATTATAAAAACACTACAGTCCAATCAGCTCATACTGAGGATTAGCCAAACCCATACTGAAAAGAAATAGATAACATACTGTATATTACTGTTTTAAGTCTCTTACACTTATGTATTTATAATCCAGGGGCTGCGTTCACAAAGTCTCTGCAGGCAGCAGTGCTGATCCTGGATCAGTGAGTGTGAGTAAGGTCATATGAAAGCATGGACGTGACCTTTGACCCTGAGCCAGGATGACAAGCTTTGTGAGTGCGGCTCCGATTGAGGGTAAATATGGAAGAGTTTATATAAGACCAAAACCACGGCACACAGTCACTGGCTGAAATGTTAAGCTTCGAGTTATGAATGACTACAAAAGACCAAAAATAAAAAATATAAAACATACCAAAATAATGGCATAAGTTTGCTTGCTTGCTTGCTTGTGCAGTGCTGTGATATGAGGCTGAATGATAAGTTATCACTAAACTCCGTCGAGGCTGGTGGCGCTCCCAAACCAGCGTGAACCTGGGTGGGTGGCGTCTTTCATCACAGTTTCAACTATCACTGTCTCAATGGGAGAACTACTGTGTGTCACAACGTTACACGTATGGATCCAACAACCACATGACTTTATGGGAGTTCGACCTCCTAAGTGTTTTATCCAAAACATTACAAGAGAACCAGCATCACATTTCTCTCTGCAGACACTTCTGCCTGGTGCATGTCAATGTCACAGGACAGGATTTTAACTTTATACCAAATGTTCAAACTAAATGGAGTGAGTTACAAAACAAATTAAATGAAAGAAAACTTCCTACTTGTTATTCTTAGTATGTACACTGTTCTGTGTGAATGGTGTTTATTGTGAATTTCTTGATAATTTCATGTTCACACTATACTGTCTTTTCTGTATTTTTGACTGACATTTTGATCTCAGTGAGACTTCCTGTTTAAGTAAAAGATTAAAGGAATATTCTGGGTGAAATCAGATACAGAGTGTGTAACAAAAAGAGGCAGTTATAGTAACCAAAACTTACTGTCGCATGCATTTAAACTTCTCAATATTGTACGAAGACCAGCTTCTAAAATCCAAACTAGTCCTTTAAATAAAAAATTAAATCCATAAAGGCATCAACAGAATTGTGTAAGAGGTGGTGCTTCACTATCAAAATTGATAACACAAGAGTGGAGGATTAAAAGTGACTAACAAAAACAACTGCAATTAAATAAATGTTTATGTTTTTTTGTACATCTGTTATATCTATAAGCACGAAAACAGGGGTGTTGAGAAATACACAAACATTTTTCATATATAAGTTACACACTTGCATTAGCCAAGAAAACTCAGAAAGCTAAACTTTGTATGGTTTTTTGCTCAGTGGCTTTAAATTAATTTAATAAAAACAGAATGTAAATAATTAAGTTCATTACGATTCAATGGCAAACAGCACTTTTACATGTTCTTAACATATCGAGTAAGTTCAAACATCAAGCTAACCAGAGATGCAGTTAGTCATCATTAAACACACTGAACTATGTGCACCTGTAATCACACACAGATCATTGTGTTGCTGATTCTATTGTCTCATGTTGGTTAAAATGACCTTTGATCCAAACTCCCAAAAGTCTGGTGTAGTCTCTTTAGGAGAGTGCATTTGTTTCGTAAACAGGCACAACTCAGAAAAGTGGAGCTATTTTTCCCTGATTTTCCCAACTTAAATTCTTTCTCAACATTTGGCAGCGAAGTTAAGATTGCACTATAATTAGTTTGTCTTGTGCTATAACATGTGTTTTGCAAACACATTACCCCCCCCGTACCCACTACGGGCCCACCTACCTACACTTCAAGAGTCTGTAATATTGCTAATAATGATCGCTCAGATATGTTGTTGTAGTTGTTTTTCACAGCTGAGTGTTGGTGATTAAAAATGAGTGGACGGGGGCGGGAAAGTGTTGGAATGGTGTGAATGTAAGTGTGTGTGTGTGCGTGTGTGTGTGTGTGTGTTTACTGTGCCATACATGCACAAGACACAAAGCGTACAGTTTCAGTTCCAGAATAAGCGTTGTCAGGGGCAACTGAGCAAGCTGAAATGATCAACTTGTTTCTGCAGGAGCTCAATGTTGCTGAGTGAGAAGCAGCAACAGATGATCTGGCGTATGTGTGTGTCATCATATGGCATATATGTATGATTGTATTTTATTGTCTGTTAAAATGTCGATGATAAACTAAGCTGACCAAACCCTTAATTTCCACCTAAGTGTCACAACGTTTCTCCCTGTCCAGTTCTTTGTCAACACCACCCACCGAGCCCCAGTCTTTATGTCACTCTTTATAAACTTTACATTAGTCAGACCACTCATTCTCGTCAAGCTCAGAGTCGTCGTCAGACTCGCTGTACTCGACCGCGATGCGTCGCGATAGGATGGTTGCCACATCATTGCCGACGGGCTCCCTCTTCGCCTCCTGCTCCCTCTGCTCCTGCACCTTCCTGAGCTGGATACCTGGAGGGGTGGAAGGGAGGACGTACAGGGGAGAAAAGGATGGTGACCACATATTTTCGGGCCCCTTACCAAAGCTCAGCAATAACAATCAGGTGTTATCTTTAGTCGATGTGTGGTTTGGATCCTGTATGTTGTTAAATGTTTTAACACCTAAAATTTGCTACGAGAAGTATCATGAGTAATACTCATTAAGCTAAATATTCATTAAGCTAAACCCTCAAAGGGCCAATCTGTGACTTGGTACTTTTAGGATACTTTATCAATTGTTTTGTTTTTACTTTATTTTACTGAAAGGAAACGCAGCAAAAAGCTGCCGAATATAGTTACCTTTGTTATTATATGAACACATCATAAAAAATAAATAAAACTGTTAATTACCTGCAGTTCAACATGATATGTACAATATGTATTTAATAACTTAAAAAGCACTTTGATACCAAAAAAGCTAATGTAGGAAAAACATTATAACTTACTGTATATACACTTCAGTCTTGACCCTAAAACATACTTACCTCTACGTATAGCAGCCAGAAGGTCGGAGCGAGCATCGCTCATCGGGATCATCCCCAGCATGGTGGACTTCCTCGCCAGAGGCGCTGCATCAACAGCGGACTGGCCCGCAGCGGCATGTGGCGGGGAGGGGTGGGCCTGGTGACCTGCAGGGGCTCCAGGCGGCGGAGGAGGAGGGGCAGCAGGCGGCGCACCCGATGGGGGGTGAGATGGGGAGGGCACGTAGTTGGCCGGGGGAGGAGGAGGGGAGGGGGAGTAGGGACGAGACAGGGCGGAAGAGGTGGGGGGGAGGGTGGAGGTGGCAGTGGAGGGAGGGGCTGTGGCTGAATCGAAGGCGGTCTGGGCAGAAGGGATGGTTGGGGGAGGAGGGGGAGGGGCAGGTGGGATATAGTATTCTGGGATGGTGGACGGCTGCCCGCTGGTAGAGACAAATAGAAGAAAGAGGAAAAGTTCTTTTGTTGTACGTGGTAATATTATTTAGCAGCTCAGTAATGAATGTAAAAACAAAGTGTAAAAATAGTTGTGGCTACAATAAACAGGAATCTGCAAAACTATCCTCACTCAAGGACTCATTTAGCCTCATTTCAAAAGACTTTAAGCAAATATCTCTGCACTGCTGGTGGCTTCCTTCAATGAGTCTGGGTCACAAGAGGCTTTGTTTTGGAGCTTACTCCAGAAATAGAAAAAACAAAACAAGTCAAAAACAAAACCAAGGTACAAACTGAAATGTGGCTTTTGATAAGTGTTACACCCCTACTTATTTCACTGATTACTTCTACAAGTTATGTGTTTTCTATATTAATCACTGAGTATTATTCTGTTATGATCACTGTTTGATGTGCCCGAGTGTCAGGTCTAGCAGATGTCACCGAAGACATTTTGAAAAGGTGACACAAATCCATTTTAACATTCAAAACAGCAGCTTGACATTATGGTTTAAACATTACTTAGACCAAGACCTAGACCAAGATTAAAACGACACAAATAAGATATTAGGAAACGAATACAAAACTGATAACGAAAGAAACCCCATGAATCTTTTCAAAATCAATTCTCCCGCCTCCCAGGTCATGCAGCACATCAAACACAGACTGCTCATTCAAAAGCAAATTTGAATCAGAATCAACATCATATAAATTGTAAAAAATAAAACTTAAAAACACCACCAAATAAATTAGTCAGATGAACATTCAAGAATTAGCAAACCTACCCGTGTCCGGCTCTGTAGTCCTTAACTGACTGCTGCCTTGGCCCATTAACTGTTGGATCTCCACCAGCCTGGACACCGTGTCCTGATGGGGTCCTGCCGAGGGAGGCCACATGTCGCCCCCCTGCTGCGGCCCCTCCAGCTCCTTGGGGCTGGTTGGCTGGCCTGAGGCCCCGATCCAGTGACTGCGTCTGGGCCGCAGCGCTAAGGTGATCCCTGGTGTGGTGGTCAGTAGGGTGGGCAGTGCTGGGGGCCTGTGTGGAGGGGTGGTTGGGGCTGGCTGGGTACGAATCAGATGCCATTGACCTGTTGGAAGGCACATGAGCAGGTGTACAGGTAAGAGGGATGTAAATAAAAGGTGTAATGAGGTGTAATAGGTTTCGCTTCTATAGTCAGAATGTTTTTTACTTTAACTGTTTTGTTAAAGTCTTCATGTATTGTTTTTGTCATTGAAATCCTTATTTAAAGTCAGTCATAATAAAAAAAAAAAAATCACATGAATATAATATGACTTCCAGAGGTTCCACTAGGGGTGACAGAAAACAAACTTTAAAATTCAGGAGTAAGCACTTAAATTGTTATAATTTTGGGCACAAACAACAAAAACATCATAACACAGAAACATTAAAGAATACGTCACTATAGTGTCACTGACCAAATGTGACTTAATAATACTTTCATATTTTCCACGGCCTTTATAATTGGATTTAAATGTCAGCTATATATATATGTGTGTGTTCTGATTTTTTTCTTGTCTGCTGAATCCCTCTCTCGCTGCTCAGTTTTTGTCTAAAGATGGATGTATTTAAAGTATGAAATTCAAATGTATGTGCTCTAACTTGCTTTCTCCAGAAGAGGGCAGGATGGAGCTTTACACAACACAGTTCAGTACATTGGTACTAATTAAGACTTTAAGACTTAATTTTACAGTTTCCTGTGTGTGACTGTCATACTAGAAGTGGCTTTGTAACACCGTACACAGTGTATACTGCTCACAGCTTTTTATATGTGTACGTGTGTTTGTCAGTCTGAGTGTTCTCAGTCAACCACTCATGGCAAGTCTCATTGTCTGTGGCCCCTGGGAGGACAATCGGTATATAAACAGCGATATGCATGTCTAACTCTTGGCAGACTAGATTGTGACGAGGTGATCTCAGCGGAAAACTGCACATACTGTTTATATTTTTGTGTACCTGCTGTCAGGGGACAGGGAGCCTTCAGAAGACATGCCATGATAAGGGGAGGGAGTGAGTCTTGCGTCTGGCCTGAACTCTTTGTCGTAGGCCAAGACGTTCCACTCCTGACGCCGATTACGAGCCTTACGCACCTTCAAAGATAAAACAGCAGAAAAATAAGTTTTTTCACAATATTCACGGGCAAAAAGACAACTTTGGTGTTTTTTCTACAAAGCATGTCTCTTATCTAAGAAATTATAAGTGATGGTGTTATTAAAGGTTATAGTGAACGAAGGACGTGGTAAATGAGATTCTATGGTCAGGCATTAGCATTCACCTTCTCTGGTATTGAGAATTTGCTGTACCTCTCTAACTTGCCATTAGGGACGGTGTTAATAAACACTCAAGAGCATCTTTCATTCTCTACTTAAAGTAAGTAAATGAACTGGTGAACTGGAATATGGTTTTGGAGTAATTGAGAGTTCTCTTTAATGGCAATGATCACTGTGCTTCAATTTTACTCATAAAAGGCTAAGCTTTTTGTTGGCTCATTCATGCACCCACCAGACCTCTCTACTCAGGAACCAGTGTGTATGGCAGAAATAAATGAAGCATAGGCTCTTAAAAAGAAAAAGTGGAACATTTCCAAATGTACTTTACAGTCCAAAATCCCACAAAATGCTACTTAAAAAGATATATACTCTATGCACAAGAGTAAATGTACCAGTCTTAAGGTAAAGTCTTATAAAATGCTTCTTAATTTAGGGGTGACCATGTGATACCTCTTATTATGCCTGCAATTTTTCCAGTGTTCATGAAGTAAGTTGCTCATACAAACTCATCAAGTTCAATATACTGTACAACAAATGTGTGTAAAATGTAAATTATGTTTAGCCTGTATTTGACTGTAATCAAACTCAAAGTTTCAAACATGTTAGAAAAAAGTTTTGATGGGGCAGCAAAAGACTGAAAAAGTTGTGTAATGATTTAAAAACAACAACAACAAAAAACGTGTTTGCAACAGGTCAGTATCATGATTGGATATAAAAAGATCTCTGAGTCTTTCTGAAATAAAGGTGGGGCAAGGTTCACACCTCTGTGGTGGAGTGCATTGGCAAATTGTTCAACTACTTAAGAATAATCAATGTAAAATTGCAAATAATTCATCATCTGCGATACCTAATAACATACATATGCAGGGGACAAGGCTGAAAACCAACACTGAATAGTTGTGATCTTCAAGCTAGCAGGTCGCACTGTGTTAAAAACAGACACAATTCTGTAGTGGAAATCATTGCACGGGCGCAAGAACACCTGAGTGGTGCTGTGCTGCGAGATTAATTCGAGTCTTCAACTGGGGAAAAAAAATTAAATAAATCAGATTATGGTACGGACAGAAATGTTATCACTACAGTTTTTCATAGAGATCAATATAATTATTGACACATACAGTACATTTAATATCATTAACAAGAAAAAAGCGCATTCAGCATGTTTGCCCTCAAGAATATACTGATACATAGTGTGTTGGCGATTAGTGATTTTCAATGGAAAGTGATGTTCCAACATGCACAGTATATTTCCCTGCAGTATATGTTCACTAGTTATGTATCTGACATGTTCAAATAACAGCTGCATCCTACATCTGATAAGCTACATCTTATTTTTCACGAGCTAATTGATCTAAATAATGGAGGTCCCGGTTAAAAAAATCTTCTGTTTATAAACTTAAATTATTTATATGAAACAAAACAGAACCCCACTAGGAGAATGCAACTTCTGAAATGGACATGGCTGTAGAGTGAAGCTGTATCATGCCTTAGATTATTTAACTACAGAATAACAGAAACTGTTTGCCTGTGTTCCTGAATTATTTTTTTATTTTCACTCAATGTGCTGTAAAATGCTGCATTGCAGAGCATGTTTTGTGGTTTATCTTTGCCACAAATTGACTTATACTAGCGCAGCTTTACTTCTCTGACAGTGTACATGTGTTTTCTTTATTAGGGCACAGTAAGGGTACGTTTAATGTGTCACGCCAGCTACGCATTGCTTATTATAAGCAACTTCTGGCTTGTTTCTTATAAGTATTGGTAGTCATGAATTGGGAATTTTGAGACTTGCTTGTTTGGGCTTGATCTGTGACTCCTGTCTCACTCCACTATCCCTGTATAATAAAGTGAAATTGTTTATTTTGTTGAAGAATCCAATCACAACACCATTCCCTATTTGAATCATACTTTAAAATATGAACACATTTTCTTATAGGATAATGTTCCAAAATTGAAATGACATGAAAACTGCAGTCTAAATACTTGGTTTTGTGCAATTGAAGACTCAGGAGCTAGAATTATCCAGAAAAAAGTTTGCCAGGAAATCTTTCTTCCTGCAGGTTAGCAAAGACACTTGATCAGCACTGATCAGCCACAGCATTTTAATGTGGTGGACAGGGGTCGTCACAGGCACTCCCACTGGTCTGCAGCTACGCAGTCCCATACGCAGCTGTTGATTAAGGCTAAATTAATTTTTTCTACTTATTAAAAATTTTCCATGAACCCCTGTACACACCAGGTACATTTAATGTTGTGGCTGATCAGTGTATGATGGCTAATATGATAGCTGCCTGACCTGAATGAATTTATTCCTTCCATGACAGGCAAATTAAATGTCAAATAATAGAAATTCTTGTGCGTAAATCATTGCTGACCTTCTTCACCTCTCTGCCCGGGTCCTCAACTTGCCGCTGCTGCTCCTAGAACAGGGACAGAGACAAATGGAGTGGAGAGAAGCCCGGTCATTTATTATTGATTTCACTGGTACGGAGGGAATAAACACACCACCAGCTCCTTTACGATGAGGTAAAGTCACACTGTGTCTGCCACAAACACCACTCTACTCACCACCCAGTTACCATTAGGCAACACCAACACACACTAGTAGACGATGGACGACAGACCCAAAACTTCTGGGAACACAACAGCAACCAAACCAAACACAAAGGGTTAGAAGGAGGGTGAGGTGGCAAGCTAACGCAACGTGACACAAACGGACACAAGCACAGGGGAGTGTGTGTGTGTGTGTGTGTGTGTATCAGTGTCTTTTTGTATTACCAAAACACAGCCACTGACATGTATTTGAATATTTCCTGTTGTGTCTCTGTGTATGCGTGTCAGTGTGTCCACACATTCTCTCTCTCTATATATATATAGGTGAATGTGTATGAATAGGTGTAGTAGAGTGTGCAGGGATAAAGTGGAAGGCAGGAGGGGCAGGTTATGGGTCTGGGTTGTCTTACAGAGATGGACAGAGGGCTCCTGGGTGGGGCCTGTCTGGAGTGGGGCCTGTCAGGATGAGCCGGACAGCCCTATGGAAACATGGGAGAAAGACAAGCTGGTGCATTAGACTGAGTCAGAGGAGGAGGTGGATGAAGAGGAAGGGTGGGTGTATGCCTCGATAGGCCAGGAGACTTTAAAGTTAAATTAGAAAAAAAAGGAGGAAGAGAAAGAAGAAGAAAAGGCAGAGAAAGATGATCCATCCTGTGCAGCTGAGTTTCCACCTGTTCTTTTTCCCGCACATGAGTGAAACTTTTGTTTCTAAAGGAATTTTATTCTGCCAAGTTTCCAGGTAGGAGCGAGGGAACAGAAAAAAGTGAGCAGCGTTAAACTGAACAGAAATATTCACAAAGTGCAGTAAACATACAGCAGCAGCAGTTCAGGGGTTTGACAAACAATTGTGGCGAGAGTCGACTGAAAGAAGACTGAATCAAAGAGGAATACAGCTGAACTGAACGTCCGATCCGACTGAACGACTAGAAACTGATCGTTTACAAGTGAGACAACTCTGAATGCCGACATGTACTGTACATGACATTGCATGAGTGTACAGATTACCATCACTATATTATAAAAAAATACTACCAACGTTAATAATAATACAGACCTTTAAGTAGTTTAGCCATATTTGGAGAATAACATGTTACTTGAGAATAGACAGTGACAGGCAACACTGAAAACTACTGTTTATAGGCCTTTCTCACAGAAAAAGCTCACTAATGTCACCAATTCATTAACCGAGACTGCAAACCATGACAGTGTTATCATGAGGCATCATGGATCCAAGACCCTGAATCAGCTCAAGGGAATTCTGCCATAATTAATTTGATCATTTACACATTTTCCTTCTGCGGCGTGTCACATGCTTTATGTAGCTGTAATATTTTATACAATGTACGTCTTTGTGTAAATATGTTTAACTGTTTCTGGCTCATGGTTTAATATATAGACAGTTAAAAGCTGTATTCCTCCCTGGCCATTTATTTGTTTCTGTTTAATGAGCCTGCCCGACTCCTGCTGTATCAATAAGCAATTACACAACAACGCAAAGCTAAATGGTGGGTACACTAAAATAGAAACGCATAAAATGAAATAACAGCATAAAAAAAAGACAGAACTAGGCAGGAAAAACAGATTAGCAAATTAAAACAGAAGATGAATTTCTTTTACTGTTCTATCGCACGCGTACACATCCAAACCACAAACGTACTGAGTGCACAACGACCCAAACGCACCACGTCTCCCAACTTGCATACAGTACACTGCACTCACACACTGCACAAACACATGCACACAACCGTACCTTCTGTCGTCTCTTCTCCTTGCGTTTGTCCTCAGTGGCCTGCAGCATTTTCTCCTTCCACAGGTTAAAGAAGTAAGAGGGGTCAGTGTAGAACTTCAGTGCATCCTTCTTGTCATCTCTGGGTGGAAGAATGGAGAGATAGCAGGTGAAAGAGAAGAAAAAATACGCACATTCTTCATTTGCTCAGGAAGCAAGGGAGCGTGAGGTAGATCAGATTTAATTTGGAAAAGAGAGGAAAAGAAAACAGGATGTGTGAAGGGTTAAAGGCAGCAACAAACTTCCATATTAATTTAATCAATAGTTTATAAACCCAGATAGTTAAAGGGCTAATCTGTGTTTAGCACCAGAATCAATACAACATATTATACAAATTGAATCACTAGTGGGTCTCTGTTAAAACCAGGACAACACAGAATGGCTCCATATGTGATCATTATCTATCTGTCATCTCATCATTTATAAAGAAACATTACGCGATACATGTATCTAACATACTCCTGATAACATGCAGCATGTTGCAGCTTGAGGCCACATTTCTGTTGGATTCGCACTCGCTACGGACACGCACACAGATCTACTCATACTACCTTCGGGTATATGTACACGCAAATGTTCGAATAGCGGGCAATACAAAACGTAATGGCAGCTCTGGACAGCAACAATCAGCGAGAAGACGAGCAAATTTTTTTGTTGTAATTGACCGAGCATGAAATGGTGGATGAGTGGTTAGAGTGGTCAGCATTTTAGACTAATGAAAATGTTTGGAGTTTTTGAGGCTAAACAAAATGGTTATTTAACATGATACAGTTAGGTAAGTTACTGACCTATACGGGCTGAGAATGTTGAGCGGCGGAGGTTTGTCGCAGCGATGGTACATCTCAACCACAGGGTTGGGGACAGAGGTCCTTGACACAACCTGCTGGTCCTGAATGGTGCTGCTCTTAAAGGCCTTCCTCATGTTGATATCCTGAAGGGAGACTGGAAGGAGAGAGAGGAAGAAGGGAGCGTTTTAAATCAGTTTTTAGTCAACAGTCTAAACAGTGACAGTCTGTACTGCAGAGATAGTCAGACAGAGACAGCCTAAAAAAAACGTAAGAAATCATACACTGTCTCTGCTTAATGATATGTAACAACGTAATTCCTCAAAACTGGTGTTTCAACTCTTCAACTGTCTACTTAGCAGCTGAAGACTGAGTGTACGACACCGTCCTCAGCTCGCTCGTCTCAGTTTTACAAAGACAATCAGACAGTAAAAGAGTTGAATTAGATTTTTGAAAAAATTTTGATTTGAAAAATGCACAAAAAAAACTGCCTTTTCATCCACCAGTCATCTTTTTCCCATTTAAAGCGCTGTTTTAGCAAAGAGTTTGTGTGTCACTGCATGAACATAATATATGTTAATATATATTCACGGTAAAATAATGAATGAAGCAGCTGAAACAAAGACAAACATCACTCCATATGCCTGTAGGTCACGATGATGACGATGTCTAAACATACCTATAGATACACAGAAAGCTGACATACTGCAGGCACACAAACATACATACATGTGCATATTCACACACAGAAGGTGATAATAGAACAGCAGGGACAGATTAGTCCTGCCTGTAGCATCGGATTAACAAGGATCTTACACTTTAACACGCTGTAGCTCCACGGAAGACGCACAAGTACTGTAGTTATATATATATATATATAATAGGTAAGAATATATTCAATAGATTGTGCTTGTGTGTGTGAGCTGTTTGTATTTATGCAAGCGCCAAATACTTTGTTTGCTATGCAGTGTGCTTGCTATGATTATATGATTTTCACACCTATAACAGGAGCCAGTTTAATCGGCAACTGTGAGACAGACGGAGAAAATAGGTGGGACAAGTGAAAAAGCATAGAGCCGATGCCTGGCTGATCTGTGTGTGTTTGTGTGTGTGTGTGCGCGTGTGTGTGCAGATGTGTGCTCCGTCAACACAGCACACTGTCTGCTCGGTGTTTGATCATTCCCTCCTAAGCTTCTGTCCCTGCGGCCAAATGAAGAATCCACAACACTAGCAGCTAATGCAGCTTTCATTCAGACACATCTTCAAAGAGACCTCTAGTCCCCCCCCAAGAATAAGGAAGAAGAAGACGGGAGTGAGGGATGAGAAAGGTGGTGGAAGAAACTGAGAAGATGTGAGGTGACAAATGAATGTCATGTGAAGAACAGATGAGAGAGTGAATGTGTGGTAGGAAATGAAGGACAGACAAATGGTTTATGCATAGTAGGGGAGAGAAGATGAAAAGAGTGAGTGGGGGTGAGGAGGAGCGGTGGGAGAGGGGGAGGAAGAGCAGCATAAGAGAGAGGACTGCTGAGCTTTTGCTTTTCTTCTCGGTCTGTGGTGCTCTGATGCTCTATGTCTGAGCAGCTGTGCTGCAGAATGACTAGGCAGTATCAGCAGAGAGAGAGAGAGAGCGATGGAGAGAGAGAGCGATGGAGAGAGAGAGAGAGATGGAGAGAGAGAGAGCTGGAGAGAGAGCGATGGAGAGAGAGAGAGATGGAGAGAGAGAGCGATGGAGAGAGAGGAGTGTGGTACGTGTGAAAGAGAAGGCAACAGAGATGATTGGAGTTAATAAAATGTAATACACAGAGCAGAGAGGAAGAGAGAAATACGAGAGGGAGGAAAGAACTAACTTGTGAAGACAGAAAGGAGGAAATGAAGAGACACAGGGATGAGAAGAATGAGGATAAAGGGAGTGGAGAAAAATAAAAAGAGGAGAGAGGGATAAAGAGAAAGAGGCCACAAACTCAATACTCAAGTAAAAGTGCAAGTTTTTGCCTAGAAAAACACTCTACTACAACTAGAAGTAAGTAAAAAAGTTAAAGTACTCCTCTAAGAAAACAGTGTTTTTTAAACAATGTTGAATTTGACGCTGTTGATAAAATAAAATTTTCAAAGGGGACAATGCTATATGATAATTAGGAGACAATTATGACTCTGATACATCAGCATTTTTAAACCTGCAAAAAGTAACTAGTAACAGTAATGGTGTTAAAATACATGTAGTGGAGTAAAAGTAAAAGTAACATGAAAAGGAAATATATTACTTAGCACCTCCGTTGAAGAAAAGCAGAGAAAAGGGCATTAGACGTTAGAGGATGGGGAGATGGACGTGGGAGAAAAGAAAATATGGAGACGAAATAAAATGATAGAGAGAGAGAAAAAGGAGGAAAGAAGTAGAAGGGGGAAAAAGTGAAAAGGAAAGAGTACGGAGAAGTAATAAAAACAAGAGAAAGAGAGTAAAGTAAACTGAAAGGAAACAGAAAAGAAGGCAAAAAAGCCGCACAACTGGACTTTCTCGCATCTCACATCAAAGTTCAGTTTGAGCCTCTGGGGCACACACCTCTGAAATCCTTCTGTAAGCAACAACCAGATCTGACAGTGTGAGTGTACCACTATCACCTACTGCATTAAGAGAGTTGACCTTCAGAGTTGGTGAGTAGCTTAGTGATGGAGATAATGAATCTGACTCACACTGTACACACACACACCCACACACACACACACATACAGTCCATACCTTCCTCCACTGTGGAGTCGAGCTGGGTGACTTTCACAGCCAGGAGGTCCACTCTCTCTTGCAGGCTGCTCATCCTCAAGTAGAAGCTGTTGGCTTCATTAAACAGTTCCCCGAAAATGTCCTCAGCATGGCGACCTGGACACACACACACACACACATACACACCACACACACACACACACACCCCTTTATGTTTTGATATTTTATTTAGGGACAGTTAACTGCCTACATTCACACTTTCACATTTGCCAGCTGAGCTGTGCTTCTCATCTCGACATTTAATATTTACTTGGGTTACTTGAGTACAATCGGTAGGAAAGTAAAACGCACACAATCTGCTGTGCAGTAAGTGCAGTGGATACAGTTCATTGTTGGTTTTAGTCTTTTTTATGGGAACTTGAATCCAGCATCTTTTATTATTTTTCAGTGTTGTTTTCTCTGATATTTCGTGCCGTTCCTCTTCCTCCTCCTGCAGTGCGCCTGTCGTACTTCTGTCGAATGTCGTACTTCAGACACGGAAATACAGCCTTCTTCAATAACGCGGCTACCTCCAAAACAAACAAAACTGCATTCACGTGGACACAAACATCTGAAGCATACCATCAACGTCTCTCAATCTCTTTTCCTCGCTCCTCTCTCCTTCTGTCTCATCTCGTCTCTCTGCCCACAGCATGACAGATGGAGCAGAGGTAGAGCACACACACATTTGCAGTGAGCTGTCACTGAATTTAATAGGCCCCCCCCCTCACACACACACTATATCACTGAATGATTTCTCATCTGGCACACACTGATCTCTCTTCTCATGCCGTTGTGCAGGACCTGTGAATATCTGCGTGGGTTTAAAAGAGCTATGGGTTTCGCATAAGCTGTAATGTGTGAATATATTCAAGAGGTAAAAAGAAATTATTGACACACGGATTATGATGCATCTGAACCCTGGTAACGGCAGAGTACTGACTCATCAGGCAGCATTTTTACTGTAGGTCAATTTTTTACAGTTGAGTCGCAGTAAGCACTTCGGCAACATGTTTATCTATTTGTTACTGTGTCAAATTCACACTGAATTCATCGCAGTGAGCAGACATGGACTTTTTCCACACTGAACACTTAACGCATCTCGAGCGACATGTTTTCCGCACAGCATAGCTTTGGATTCATACATTTATTATTATTATGTTATTAACTTTGTTTCTTCTCTCTCCCTTTCTGCAGGTGTCCTCGACCTCGGAGCTGTACGATTCCAGTTTGCAGGCACTGGTCCTACCAACCTGCCCGGTGCCTCGTCTGCTGCTTCTTGTTGTTGTTTTTGATTTGCCTGTTGTTCTTTTCTCTCTCCTCTTTCCACTCACCCC
>JAUMHL010000011.1:10648147-10681240 GCA_032362345.1 Sandelia bainsii
GGGAGTTTTTCCTCTCCACTGTTGCCTAGTGCTTGCTCAAGTGGGACTGCTGGGTTTTCTACAATATTCTGTATATACTTATATAATGTGTAAGGTCTTAAACCTTACACTGTAAAGTGCCTTGAGATGACTACTGTTGTGATTTGGCGCTATATAAATAAAGTTGAATTGAATTGAATTTAACTGAATCACTGTTCACCACTGAACATCAATTTGTTCAATAAATGTTACTAAAGACAGAAATTGAAGTTATTCAAGATAACAGACTTGCTAACATTTAATTATGAAACTAGTTAGGTCAACTATGTCACTAACGGCATAGTAAGTTCACACAGGCATTGCTTTTGTACAACAGTCCACTGTTGTGAAACCATTGCTGTCACTGCAGAACACTTCATTCACAAAAAGTGGTTGAATAAACATACATAGGTAACACAGCTAATAAGTTACAATAGCTTCCTCCGTTTTGGACTCTCTGGCTCTCTGTCCCATCAGTTGTCAGCGCTCACGAGGCAGTTCATCATCCGTTCATCACAAGTTGAGTTTCCCAGTTAATAGTGTTGCATGGAAAGCTATTAATCGGAAAATTCCACATAGTAGTCCACATTGTGTCAAAGAGAAAAGTATAAATAAAATTTTCTCCTTTCCCAAATTACATTTTTAAGTAAACTACTTTATGTCCCAAGCAATAAAGTCATATTATTGTTAATCTGACAGTACACTCACTCAGACTGCCCAGCTGTTTGATGATGGCTGCCAGGGTGCTGTTGGTGACACATTCTAGTTCACTGGTCACCCCGTCTGGTAGGGCCCCCCGGCACAGGTGCCTGGGCTCGATGTTCCTCTTCACCAATGGCATGTTGGTCTAAACCGGAGTTAATGACAGAGAGGAAAGAAAGACAATTAGTTTACAGTAAAAAAAACCAATGTCACTACAACCTAAAAATGTTCTGATGCTGTATGAGTGAATGCTTCCTTTACAAGCTGCGCCTCAGTGTTTTAAAATATCCCTGTAGGAAAGATAAGTACATTAACAACATTTCAATCCCACCCTGACAGATTAGAAAGAAAAGAAGCAAGCTGGTTGGTGCTTAACTACTGATGGAGACGTTACGTCCACTGTGGGGCGCAGTTGCTCATCACACTGTTTCATGTCAGTGTAGCCGAGATAAGCCAAGAACCAAATGAGCCGGAAAGAATTTTCTAAATGGTGCTAACGAACTGCAAGCAGAACCCCCCCCCCCAGGATGGAGAGAAGGAGACTCACGCTGAAAGCGCAAGAGTGACAAGGGGGAGTGTGTGCTAGAAAAAAAAAAAAAGGCTCAGTCTGTGAATGAGCGGCCAGGCCACAGGACAGTACTACTGTACATGTAGCTCATGTATGCAATATGATGTGTTCCAGCCATCCCTGTGCAGGGTGACAGAAATGTTATCAGAAAATTTTAAATAAGATTAGAAACCTGCATTCATTTACTTCCTAGGAAGCTTTTTGGTCACTTTTAGCTCATTGTTTTGGTTGTTCAGCCCACACCTTCACTGAAATGTAATTACTGATTCTGAGCTGCTCTTATCAAATCCAGAACTCCACAAAAAGGCAGAAGTAGCTCATTGAAAGCAATTTACACATCACCAAACAAAAGACAAAGTTACACTGAAAATATTTTAAATTAGTTTGAAATTGTCTTTTTTGAGTAGAGAAAAGACTGACTATGTAACTTTTGAGAATCACCAACAGTAGCATGAAGCTTGAAATCAATCCATTCAGCTCTTCCCGGACCTCTCTCTCCATCTGCTACGCTCCGCCCTGCTCTTCACATGTAAGCCTTGTGACATTATTATGAAATAAAGAAGCTACAAAAATTGTCTGCTTGGTTAGAAGGGGGAGTCTCACTCGAAACATTTTAGAAAGGAATATGTCTGCACTGCTGTCAGGTTTTTGGCATACTAAAAACATAAAGGTCCTTTTCATGTAATCTCACACATTGAAGCAAATTATTCTAACAGGAAGAGAACGTGAGAAAGAAAAGGGCAAAAGTGAGAGTGAGCCACCGACAGAGCCGAACATGTGAGAGGAAACTGCTGGGCTCTTCTCAGTCTGGAGTGAACTCTATGTGGGACAAGCTTGTTATTTTTGGGCCATGATTTGTGTGTGTAAGTGTGTAACAGAATGTGTCCAAGCACCTTGTGTGTGTGTGTCTGTGTGCCTTTAGAATTAAGGCGTGCCCGACTTCTTGGCGCGTGTGCGTTCTCACCGTGCACACGTGAAAAAGGGGTTGTGCATATGTGCATGTGGGAGGTGTGTGGGTTCCCAGGTCAGTGCTCTGGAAACATGCCAGTCTCGCACTCTCTCCCATGCTTCTAATGTAATCAGTGGCACAATTAATATTAGAGAGGAATGAAGCCAAGACAACACGAGAATGAATGTGCGAGCGTGTGTTAGAAACAGAATCTTAATGATAAAAGACGTTAATACCGATCCGTAACATCGATTCTGAAGCCGATTTACACACTTATCAGGCACAAATAGTTGTGTGATCCGTCGCTCCTTAATTTGTTTGTCCAGACTGAACCACACCTGCCAACTTCAATAAAAAGTGACTAGTTTGTCCTCTTTATGTCTCTCTCTCTCTCTCTCTCGCGGTCTCCTGCTCTTCCTCCCTCTAACAGCTTCTGACATTCAATTACACAAACCACCTCAAATTGTGCCGGCTTGTCTTTAAATGTGTAATAGAGCAACCCCCCCCCCCCGAGTGTGTGTGTGGTCGTGTGTTTGAGTCAATATCGACCCCTTCTTCCAGGTGTTGTAAATAATCTAACACCCGAGCCGATTAATAATACATATACCCTCCTCTTCACCCTCCATCACCACCTCAGAGCTGCTCTTCATGACTCCATCTCTCTCCATTCATCCATTTGTCTTTTTTTTTATATATATATTCTCACTCTGACTGCTTTCATTAATAAATAAGTAAGGGTGAATATCTCTTTGTCGAACTCCCCAGGGTCCGATACCGAGTAGGCATTCCCCATCTCTGTGCTGATCTAACAGTGCAAGTGCTTTTGTCTGTAAGTGGAAGAAAACAGGGGCATTATGTGTGAAGGATGCGGGTCTGTGCTCTAGATGCTGAGGCCACTTAGTCTGGGTTTGTGATGCTGGTTTACATACATGAAATAACGTGGATCTTCCCTTTCACACACAGCATTTTAACTCAAAGGCACTTAATTCTCCTCAGGTCAGCCAAAGGGCAAACTAACATCAGCCTACTGCATCATATCAGAGACAAAGGGACCTAAAGAAATACCTGCAATGCTACTGGTGCTGCACCTTAACAGGCAGCCAACAACTTTTGTTTTATTTTCATTTTAATAGTGCTGATTTTTGAAGTCACAGTGTGTTAGCATAGAGAGGCCACTTTGTACACAGAAAAGTCAATGAAATGAAAGGCTCTGAGCCCTATGCAGGAAAAATGTTGAGAGATATGCTGGCATCAGAATAAATAGAGTAACATTAGCTTTACAAATAGTCACTAAATCAGATTAGGTGACTTTTGCGGCACACATCACAGCAGTATCAGCTCACAGTCTTTCATGCCTCCAAGGCTTATAGGCAGGAGAGGTGTCAAATGTCAAAAACTTAAAAAAAAATGTGTACACAATTGATTAATTCATTTGATTTATTGTCATTTTTTATTTAATTTAAACTTTTTTAAATTTTAAACTGTAAATGCTGTGGATATATTTAAGGTGTTTGCTGTTAACCCAAAGCTTCATTACCACTGAGGATTCAAAAACTCAGCTCTACGCTGTAGTGCTTCATAAACGTCCCAATGACTGCCGACGGCATCTAAATGTTGTATTTGAAAAAAGGCCAAAAAAAAAAAAAATTCAGGCTTTCGAGTCTTTCTGTCTGAGCCACATGGGGCATTTTACATGCAGAATCTGTTGCCTTTGACTGTGAAACACAGTAAAAGCAACAACTTGCCGAGCCTGACTTTCACTCACCCATTCAAACCCACTGTATGCTGGACCGACCTCGAGATGTTGGATCTCAGGGTAAAGAAGGAAAGAATTGATACGGATTATACTATATTAGAGTGTTTGATGGAGATGGAGAATGGTAACAAGATGGAGAATAGTAACAAGTTGACAAGGAGGAAGAAGGAGAGAAGCAAATAGTGTGTCGTGTGTGACTATTTTTAGTGTGCTCCGCGACACTGAAAATAGTCTGAGAGAGAGAGAGATGGAGAGAAGAAGGGGATATGGAGAGAGCAGAGAGTTAAGCAAAGAGAGGGGAGGGAGGATGGACAGCACTGTGACAACTAAAGGCGGGAATATTAAATTCCAAGTCTCGAGTGGATTTGTTGCAGGATGACACCTGCACTTGACACCTGCAGCGCTGAAATAGCAACAGACAATGTTGTCCAACAGTGATCATTTTCTTGTTATAACATAATACATTTCTCGTTTTTACAAGATATTTTCACGTTATTACGAGATACTGTACTTTTATGTTATTACGAGATTTGTACAGTGATCGCAGAGAGAGAACTGAGAAACTGACTGTCAGATGCAGAGGTGCACGTTTCATCATTTTGTCTTTATTTAAAGAACTGCAACCGGTCGTTAAAACAGCCGACAGGATAATCACACTGGCATAGGGACTTCTTCATCTTACACGCACAGTGCAAACTTTTGCGAATGTAGAGCGCCATCTAGTGATAACATTTAACACTGACAATGAGTAGTTTATGCGGTTTTTAAAACTCTACCATTCAACATGCGCAGTAATTGCAAAATTTCGCCATGTCGCCAAGCATGAAATAAAACTTAATAAAACTGCATAAACTACTCACTGTCAGTTTCTCAGTTCTCTCTTGGCGATCACTGTATAAATCTCGTAATAACATAAAACTACACCATACATCAATATACATCATGTTATAATGTAAAAGTGCAGTATCTCGTAATAACATGAAATATATCTTGTAAAAACGAGAAATGCATTATGTTATAACAAGAAAATTATCACGTTATAACGAGACACAGAGCTTTTTTTTTTTCAAGATCTTTACAACTTTACAACTTTGAAGCCACGAGGGCACTTACACCCGCACTGCAGGTAGTTTACACCATGACATTGACTAATGTGCTTGTCATAAACTAAACCATCCAAACTTCCTCTTGGTCACGGCTGTTTGTCGCACTTGTCTGGCCTGGTAGCTCAATGGGGATAAACATCAGACTGGGATGCAGAAGGTGGCAGGATCAAATCCCAGCCCAGACTCCTAGCCCATCCCCCATATCAGGTGTGTCCTTGAGCAAGACACTAAGCACTAGCTCCTTGAAAGTTGCTTTGGATAAAAGTGTCTGCCAAGCAAAGTAAAGTACTTTTCCCTCCTGTATACCTACATTTAACACTTCTTCCTACTCTTCATCCCCCCCATCATCATGTTTTAAAGGCTGTGGGTATAATTACAGTAATCAGATAAGACTCATCCTTCTAATCCAAATCTGACTGCAGCCGGTGTGTGGGGAGGTACTGAGATTTTGGACCAAACCCCCCATTTGGATGTTGCAGCCAAACATCTCCCCAGGGAGCACACTAAATGACTTTGTCTAGTTTTAAAGATGTAGACTTTATTTTGTGCTTATAACCAAGTAGACGGTTAATCTTTTCTGACATTTCATATGAATGACCTTAAATACAGGAGCATGCATTTGAGAGAGACAGACGAAAGAAGAGGAGACGCTATTAATTACTGTGCTTCACCAAACTCATCATTCCTGCAGGTGGTCACGCAAGTATCAGCTAATACTATTACTTCCCCGTCTGCTCGGCCGTACACATACACACGATCATTAAAACATCTACACACACACACAAACACGCAAAACTCTCCTACTGTGTGATGGCGAGCTAAGTCCACAACAGTCTGCTCTGAGAAATGTTAGCAGCCCTCCACCCTGTTGCTCCTCCTCCTATTCCACGGGAGGGATCTGTATTATAACTTTCTACTCTAATAGCTTTCTATAGTAACTAATGGTCCTGATATTAAAGACAATATAATTAGATGACATAGTGCATAAGGGGCCAAGTTATATTCCCAATAATGTGACAACTAGTTGGTGCTGTATACATATTTCCAGGCTAATGAGTAGCTTATTAAAGATCAGCTGCAAAGTAGCTTTTCTAAATGGCATTTTGTGGTATGCAGGCCATCTAATGTACAGTAATTGCAACAAATGTTAGCTTCTCAGGAAGACAACTGCCTTGTTTTAAGATCCAATTAATAAAGATACATGAATACAGAAAATGATACAAAAAATGACTAAAAATGTGATTGGTGGTCTCCCAACTTTTTCTAATTACCTTGATATGTGATTATTCTTATACCACGGAGAAGAAAAAGACATTAAATATGAAAATGATCTGTCCTGAAGATCTAAGATTTTAATAAACAACCTATATACAATCATACAAGCGATTTCTGCGCTTTGAAGAAATGAAGAATTAAAGAGGTGCTCAGGCAAAGTAGAGCAGCACTTTTACAGTTGGGAGACTCACAACAGACAGATTCATGAATTGTCTCATCAAAATCAGTGCAACAGAGGCTGAGAAATACAGTATTTGGGTTAAGCTCCAAATATTGCCGAACCACCCCCCACAGTCTTGGTAAATAAATAGTTGAGAATTAGAAAAAAAGCAGTTTGTTTTCATCGTCATAGACATTAATGCGATGGGTTTTGCTAAACTAGAAAGAAACACATAGCCGCATGAATATATTTTGATGGTGACAATATTTGCTGCTTCCCTGCTTTGCAGAAGCAGGTAAACTCAACTCCTCTGGCTCCACGTACAGTTGATAACAAACAGCTCGAAACCTATTTAATAGACTAAACCCAGGCCTGACTGACAGTCGGTGACGATGCTGCAGTGAAAACAGCAAAGTGAGCCAACACAGTGAAACAGAGCTAATGTTTTATTTCTGGTCAGGATTATTCTGGTTTCGCTCTGCAGGCCAAGGAAGCTCTCTGGCTGGTCATACGCCAAATGTCAGCTAACAAAGGCATCAACAGATGAAGAGCAGAACAAAGCAGAAAGACGAGATGAAGCTCTTAGCTGTATGAAAATATCATTTTTAAAAAGGCAGCTTTGTTTTATTTCATGTCACCAAAATGGCAGAAAACCAATTTTATTTTATTCCTCAAAATTTTAAGCGCAACGATTCCAGTTACGGTTTCATTTTAACCCCAACCCCCCCACACGCTGGATCTCGCCTCCTTCTGGCCTCCTTTCTCCTCCATCCTAAACTCTCTATATCCCTCACGCCCCCTCCCTACTCTCGCTTCCTTCTCTTTCATGTCTGTGTTTGTTAATGCTCTTGGGTGAGAAGCAATTGTACAAAATGATCACAATTATGATGGCACTTCCCCCCATTTTTGCACCGATCCTCCCTAAAAACAAATTATGCAAAACGGAGTGAGAAGGACGAGAAACAGAGATGAGAGATTTTATGCTTTTTTTTATTCTTTTGCTTCCTCTCTCTATCTGCAGCAGCAGGCTTTGTAGAGTTGTCATGGTTTCTTTTGAAGTATTTTCTTCTTTTTGGCTGAAAAATGAAATGACCAGAACACGGCTGGAAGAAACTGATTAGACTTTATATTGGGGCAATGAAGACATGGAGCTCAGTCACATCTTTACATAATTGTGTGGACAAATTATAGATCAGTCTAATAACTGAGGACATATTGGTCGATTTTCTCAACTTCAAAGTGCTTTTTGAGGGTTAAGGTTAGTGTAAGAGGCTTAGAGAATACATTATGCCAGTGAGTGTCCTAACAAAGATGCAAATAAAGAGTTATAAAACAGCCCTTTTAAGGTATGAGACAAAAGAGCCAAAGGCACAAAGACACACACACTTGTGAAAGTCAAACAGTATTTGCAATTCACTAGTGGTATTTGTTTTTTATCTACTTAGTGTATTATTTTGTATTAGTTAATTTAAATATTATTTCCAAGGCTGCCAATGTATGCAACCAAATAACATGGAAAAATAGAAATAAATAATAAATTAATCTCAAATACACCAACACCTATTCAGTGTTTTTTTTTCTTCAGGTTCTCAGGCAGTTGGAATATTCATAAGTGAGGTGATTTTGGTGCTTTTACTAGCATATACCTAAAGCCACTTAGTCATCGACTGATTTGGTAAGATTATCAGCCCAGATTTATGATGTAACATTATTTTATGAGAGCATTTAATACAGTTATACACACGTAAAATCTTAACAGACCTGCCAACTTTCTGATTATTCTCCCTACATACCACCAGCACCACTTTCCATGTACTTGACCCTCTTCCTCACATTTTGTCTGCTGTGACTGTTACTGCCAACTGGTCTTCTTCTGTTGCCCTGTTCATCATCATCTTTGCCAAACTAAACCAATACTGTCATGTTACATCATGTCACGCTGGTTAGACCCTCCTTTTCTTCGACTGCTGTTCTACGGTTTTCGCTTGATGCGCAACAGTCAAATACCTAGTATTACTAGCACTATCTATACGTAGGAGGTCCTGGACTTATCGAGAACGCACAGGTGGCCTGTCTTCCTCTGGTTGCTGACAGTAAAACTTTGTCGCGTATAGCTGAGTTAGGGGAAATAGCATTCGCTGCTAATGTTAGCATTAGTTCACTTGTTCTTAAAATGTCTGTGGTATCACATGTTTTCTGGTACAAACTACCTGATTAAAATTGCAAACACAAAATATTTCTGCAGCACTGCACGTGGTAGTCTAACAATTCTCCCAGTGTGCAAATGGGGTGGTATGCAATTGAGCAAAATTTAGCCTTTGGCAGCAGCGTTGACTGTTTCGCAATCCAACGCAGATGCAGGTTGTGTGATCACCTGCTGAGGTGAATCAAACAGATGCTAAAGCAGACTCTGACACATCTCATCCAGCTGTCAGAGTATTTACTGGATGATGGCTGAAACAATTATGTCACCCATTAAATACTTTGATTGATGCCTTTGACTTTCCCTGAAGCTGAATGTGCCTTTTATCATTTCAGAAAAAGCAAACACATTTTTTCTTAACTCAGTTGCTGCGTCATGACCCCATTTTAAAACAAGTAAGGCAAACAGTGGTAGAAATACACAAATTCAATACTTAAAGTATTTGTATCACTATGGCAACATCTTTATTCATGTCGAAATGATAAAATGGAAATATCAGTAAAGTATACGTACCTCAAAATTGTACTTATCTGTTAATCAATATCTATTATTGTATTACTCTCCTTCATTAACTGCACTCAGTTACTTATCACCTCTGAGAAAAATTTATAGGACTTTTTATTTAGTTATTAGGAAAAAATTGCAAAAACATTTGTTTGATCATCTATAAGCAGCTAGAAATTATATTTCTGAGCCATTAAAGTAGTCAAATCTAACAAAATAAAATCGACAAAATAGCATCTACCAGAAAATTCAGTCTACAGTCTTATCATGTCTATTCCTCTTTTATCCTACGCTAATGTGGTTAGTAAACAGGTTAGCCACAGAATGAATGCAATATTTCTGAACTGCTCTCAGCTCTCCACTTTGTGTGTGTGTGTTTGAATGGGAGAGAAAGAGAGAAAGAACCCTCCTCATGCCCCTCTGCCACCCAATCTCTCACAATTAAATGTGTCAGCCTCAGCATTATCGCAACAACTCATCCGGCAGAACCACATTACCAGAAAAACGCGCACACACACAACAAACTGGGTCTACTGGTTTGGAGTTACTGGACAGTAGGGCCTGAGCACTGGAATGAAGGTAGGGAGAAGCAGGTCACATTAAAGTGGAGATGTGATGTATCAGTGTCCCAGTTTCCCTGCTCCTACTTTAATGTTGGGAGGTGGAAGAGGACAAAGACTGACAGAGAAACCAGAAACACACAAAAGACACGACACTCTTAACACTCAGAATCACAAATCATGACTGTGACAGAGGAGGCCCGCCTATCCTCATAAACTGAAACTACACAGATTAACTCAAATGAAATTATACTACAGGCACTTGACTGTTCATAGAAAGTGAGGGATTGAAATTTGAGTGAAAACCAAACTGTCCACAGAGCAGCAATAAGTTGAGCTCTGTTAAGAGGAAGCTTCAGTGACCAGTGTTACGTCTTCCACTACTGGTCTCTGTGGTACAGACCACTACAGACCAGACAGACTGGTGAGAGCCTGATGTATATATGCATATATATATATGCGCATTATATGAAGTTTACTGACATCAGGCTACACAATATCTGGTCCAAATTAGGTCATATTTATCACATGTCTTACTGCTATTTGGATTGTATTAAGGGCTGTAAATAATAAATCAATTTGATATGAAAAAAGAAGCAAAAGCAAAAAATGATTCATTAATTCTTGCTTCTCAAATCCAATCTGAAGACATCACGTTGGACTGTTACGGAAATGTTTCACCATTTAGTTTGATGGTGTTTTATAGATGACACGATTAATCAAGTTATCAGCTAATCAAGAAAATAATTGCCCGATTAATCAATAATGAATAACTGCTGTCAATGGGCTTTCAGGGTCCAATAACTGTCAGTTGTTTCATCTACGATTTGTTTATTGTTAATTTATAATAATGTTTTAAATAAAATTCCTATCACAGGTTCCCATAACAACATGTGTGTGCCTCTGATTAAAGCACTGAAAGCTTAAATCTTATTGTCTAATCTCTGTGGACAGTGAAGAAACCACAGGTTTCAATGAAAGTATTGTGTTATGTATGTGGTCCTGTCTCCTCCCACTTAAGTTTCCCTCTATTTAAAATAAATAAAAAACACATAGTCAGAGGTTAGACATTTGCTGGATTGGTAACTTCATCATTAAAACCACCAGAAACACCCGCAAACACTGCTCCTAGCAAAAATCACCATGCCATTGTGGCCTTATCGATCACACCAAGAATGAGCCTGGAAATCGCTGAGTAAGGGCAACTTCCTCGGGTGTGGCAGGGAAACGTGAGGGTAGAAATACTAGATGAAGACATGGATGTTGAGCGTTAAAAAAAGTATTTTTGACTTAGCAACATCCACAAAGCACAGACACACACACATAAGCCAACGCACGCACAACATCAGACTGAGGTACACAACCAGCTGATCAGTGTCACTGTACGGTCTAACACCCACGCCGGTGTGTCGTCAATAGACTGGCCTTGCTTGCACTTTGCATCATCCCGCAGAGAATAAAACAACAAAAGCCGACGCAGTTAATGCAGCGAGGACAGACGTCTAGGTGGAGGGACGATGATGCACAAATTTGGGGGAAAACACAAGCTGGCAACACTCCCAGCAGCAAAAAACAAATCCCTTTAGAAGGCATATATAACCTGAAAACAATAAAGCTGAATGTTTCCTCTTCCTGTCAGGAACCTAAAGACATGTGATGCAGAAGTAAGTGTATAATGAATGAACTCCGACAGTGCAGCCAGCAAAATCAGCATCATCAGAAACATATAAAGGAAGTGATGGAAAATGATTTGCCTTAAAGCTTGGTCGTTTCTTTTTCATCTATCAAATGCAATTCAAGTGGTGCTACAAAGTTTTGTGTTGAACTCTTCATAACTTACAGTATTCATTGCAGTTTGAGGGACGTTTTGAGTGGCTACACTATTACCTGTGTGAGGCTTCCTCTTGCATCACTGCACTAACAATGACTTTAGTCAGCACTGCACTAAGATCGTCTAAAACACCGTCACCTCTTGCCCTCTTGTCACCTCTCACCTATTGTAACGCTGAGAAGATGTTGACAGCTAGTTCGGTTTGCACGTTTCTATCAGGCAGATTTTAACTCCTGACTTCATCTGTGGACAGACAGTGAAGCTTTTCAAAGAGTAATCCAATTGGATTACCCAATGAACTGACTACCAACAGCTACTAACGACTTTGATAATCATTTAATTGTTTCATAATTGCCATTTTTACAAGCCAAAGTAAACAGAACTGACTGACTCATCAATAAGTAACATATTAGCTAACTGCAGCCCGAATCCTCTACCGAAATCCATCTGATCACCAGTAAAGATGAGTGTAACAAAACATTTCTGACCCATTAGCATTTGATCATCATTAAATTGTTTACATATTTTGTCTTTAAAAAGCCTGAATAAGGTGCATACAGTATTTGTACACCTGGTATATGATGATGTACATGCGAATGCTGACAGAAAAAGGACTTACATTTGATCGGAGTTCAACACAGCTCTGTTTGGATAAACTTTGTAGAAAAATATAACCGTAACGAAATGAAATGCTTGCAGCTTATTGCTTTCAGTCCTTTCATGTAAGAGACACCTTCTATACAAAGTAAGTATAGTAAGTTAGTATACTCTAAGTATATCATGTTTCAATTGAAAAGATTGTATTATATGGAAGACACATGTCAGACAGATCTTATTCAATATGTTGGATGGTTATTCAGACTATAAACAGACGTCTGAGTGGCCGCATCGCTCAGCCTGAGTGCACCCTCAAGACGCTGCACTGAATTAAATCTTCAGCGTTAATTCAAACCATTAGCCACAAAAAGAGGCGCCGAAGAGACAATGTGTTCAAGGGAAAAATCCAGGGAAGGCAAGAGATCTGTTTAAATAATACCATCAACCCCCACTTCCTTTCACCTGGAAACGTTTAAACCAACCAGATTTTGGTTTGGATCTGGTTCAAAGATGAGAGAAATGAGATGAGATGAGAGAAAAGCCTGGAGGTTCAGAAGCAGAACATGCTCCTCTGAGAGGAAACAGCATGTCCACAAGAGAGAACGCATCTGGCGAATGTATCATATGTCTTCTACCGAGGGACAGAGAGAGTCTCCTGGATGGTTGACTCCTAAACTAAAGACTACTGTAAAAACATTCTCTGGAATCCTAATCATCCTCTGTGCTTCATCAGAGGAACAGTTCAGCTGCCTTAACCCTCTAGCAAAGAGCCTGGGAGGTGCTGGGAGACAGAAACATACAGTGAACCCAAGATGGGAGGCCATTTCCAAGTTGGCAGCCATACACTTGTGAAAGTTAATTTACCCATTAAAACGCATCACTTCTGGGTCACTTCTGTATAATGGGTTGTGTTCAGGACAATAAAAAAAAATCTAAAAAAGGTAGTTTAGGTCAAAAACCAGCGAAAGCACCTCAAAACTGCCCTTTGTCAACCAGCACAGCATCACCGCTGCTTTGTCTCTGCTTCACTCCCTTGTGTGTACACGTTTGTGCGTGTTCAGTTGTGCATCAGTGTGTGTCCCTGCTTGAGCGTTTATGCTTATTTAACGCTCATCCTTTTTTGGGTTTTTTTCGACCGTCCTTCCTAGACGATGCGCTTATGTAAGGGATCAGCGCAAGCTTGTCTGAGCACAGTCTCTCATGAATACAACTCTGTACTGTGTGGCAGATTCTCACACACAGACACACACAAAAGAAACGTATTATCTAATCACTGTTCATCCAGGCTGGAATGTAGACTGGAAAGGACAGTTGCTTTTCACAGAATTTGACTCTGTCTGTATAGTTATTAATGACAGTGTGGTTATTTTCAGCTGTTGTGCTTCATGAACAGTTTAAACTGGCACGTTTATCGTCCATCCAGTTATAATATTAACATCGTGTCAGATTCACTTTAGTGGCTTTTGTGTCCAAGTACAATAGTAACATTATACATAAAATATACAATGACTAATGAGGACCTAGCTAATCCATTTTTAGTCATTTGGAAAGAGCTGTTATAAAATATTCTCTAACTTGCCTTGTGACCAGACCATAGTTTTAAAAGCTGAAAGGTCAGCGATAGAGGAGGAATACATACATACAGCACGTCATCTTAGCTTTCATTTATTAATATATGTATTTTATGCGTCTACTTGCCCTAACGCACATCTGCGCATCATTGTGATGGGAGTTCAGATCACAGGGAACAGATTCAGAAATGTGAAATATGTCTTGTGTTTGTGACTCAGGGCTACAACTAAGAATCATTTGCATGATCATCTGCTAAAAAACTGCTTTGGATACCTCATTAATCATTTTGCTCAATAAAACATCAGAAAAGCGGTGACTTGCAACATCCCAGAGCGCAAAACCCAAACACTGATCAATTTAAAATGATTTAAAATCAACAAACTCAGAAAATATTTGCGATTGAGGAGATGAAATCCGCAAAAAATGGGCATTTTGCTCGTCTTTAAACGATTAAATCAATTATCAAAATGGTTGCAGGGTAATTATCTTGAGATCAACTAATCGATTTGTTGCAGAGCAGGTACAATAGTCCACAAACACACACAAATCCCAGCAGGTGGCTGAAGTTGTAGGCTAAGCCACAACTACAGGAGCAACAGGAGCAGTAGCAAAAGCAAAAAGAGCAAAAATAACAATACATAGAATCAAAAGAAAGTCAGATATATAGCTAATTTCAATGTATTCTGAGTATCTACATTTGTAGAAACATATTATGATTACTGATATAGAGAAGGAATAAAATATATGAGCAGAGACTTCAGGTGCAAACACAGTTAAAGGAATGTCTCCATTCAGAAATCCCATATAAAAAACATGGTATTTTAGCAGCGTTGTCAGACAAATAGGATCCCTGGCACCGTCTAATCCTCTGCACACCTCCCTTATAAGCCCCACTGCTCTCTTTCTAGTCGACACTGAGCCACAAGCTTGTTTGCTGCCAAATCCTATGACACATTCAACCAACTGGTGACATTTTGTTGCAGGCGGAGAAAGAGAGAGAGAGAGAGAGAGACACCTGACCAGTGCGTAAATAACGGCGATCACGAAAGCAGAGGGTAAAAAAAAAATGGGAGTAAAAAACGGGATCATTCGCCTTCAAGCGTGCAGATGAATGTGGATCTAATTAATAAGCATGCAGCTCAACCCGCTTCCAATCCGCGAGTGCGGGTATATTGTGTTTTCTGCGTGTGTACGATGCAAACACACTAACAAACGCGCCCTCCCTGCTCCTACGTGCTCCCACAGGAGGCATGTGTCCACACTGCTGATGCCACATGCAAATCCAATTTAAAATCCGAGCAGATTTACCTGGCCGCGGTCTCTCCCGTCACCTTCTTCCCTCTTCTGTCGCTTGTTTGAACGATTTCCTCCGCTCCTCAGCCCCTGATCTTCATTTCTGATCGTCCGTGTTCGCAGCTCGGAGGAGCAGGGCTGGATGGATGGATGGAGAGAGGTGGAGGAGGAAGAGGAGGGGAGAAGCGGAAGCCTTTGAAGTGAGGAAATCTGGGTCCCTGCTCGCAACCCAGCTGCATGGACTGGATTTATGTCGTTTCCAAGGCAGCGTCCGTCGACCTGACGAGCGTCAATCCGCAGCCTTACGCAAACCACTTCCGGTGTAAACTTCAACATAAAAGTCTTCAACTTGTCAAGGGAAAACTTGGATAGCTTCAGACAGGAAGACAGGAGTCACTGTGTTAGTCAAAACGGCTAAATAACACGTTTTTCATATCACATCTGCATCATTTCATATCATCTGCATATACATAAAATGTTCTCCTGTGCTCTAATAACGGATAAAGTTTATTTTTACACTCATTTTCATAGTGAATTAACTGGCTTCACTGCATCTAGCGCAATTATCTGTGCTGTCTCTGTTAATAAATACAATAAATACATAGGCCAGGCAAACATTATCCCTGTGTTGTCTCTCTCTCTCTGTTGCAGTATTGTTGATGAGTGGAAATGCACAGATTTGATTCCAGACCACCTATGTTGCCTTACACACAATGATAAAATGCTACAATAAAGCATCTATCCAAATGATCACACTACTGTCACTGTGTGCTTTTACACTGTTGTTTTTATGTTTTAAACTAAATGCATTTGCGCCAGCTTGACGCGACATGCAGCTCAAACAAACCAGGGAGATGCGGCATATTTGTGTTACGGCGCATGCCTATCCGAACTGGTCCGATTTTTGTCGGTGTTAGCCGAGACCACCACCCACTCCGTCGAGCAGCAGCAGCGTTTCAGACCTATGGGAAAACGATAACTTACATTTAAATGCATGAATTTTTTCTGCAGTACAGTATAAATTATAGGCTAGTCCAACATATTCTACTATATGATATATAAAATATTTACATATATACATTTATTATGAATTAATTTTATTAAGGGTAAGGGGGTGGGGGGTGGTACTCACATGGTAACGGACCAATGAAGGCACAAAACAGGACAGGACTGTGTCGCACACAAACTGGTTATAAAAGTGGTACATTAATAACAAACTGAATTACATTAACAAATCAGTTCAAAGTGTAATTAGCAATGCATGGCAGTGACCAGAGATTCAGAAAACATATATCTGACCTACGAATGTATCAAGAATTTTTAGGTCTTCTAAAATGTTGGAAAAAACAAAAACTGGACCTGTTACAGTAAACCCTGCCTGTTATTTCCCTGCTGCACCACTCAACGGCGCTGTTGCTTTAAGTTTGAGACTAACATCTTCTGCAGGTTGGGGCTCCTCAGGGTCTGTCGCTGTCCGTGGTGCTGGCAATGAAGCCTTTATCTGTCAATGCACTACTAGTACAGTCTGTTATAATTACAATCCTGTGACTTTCTCCATCAATAATTTACTGTGAAAAATGTTCCACCTATGAAACTAATCTTAAGTGACATCACAAGGATGATAAAGCACAAAAACATCACATGTATCAAAGTCCCTCCAAATCTCTACAGGCTGTAATTTGTAATTTTCACATTAGTATGCTAAATGGGTTTTATTTACAGCTGCAGTGTAGCAGTTAGTTGGATCCAATCTGTTTCCCTGTAGTGCAGTTCTAATTAATGGTGCACAGGAATATAACAGGTTTTTTAGGGGCAGATAGAGGACAATCCATAGTATGCAATGTGGGTGTCATTTTTACACATCAGCAGCTCTAAAATCAGAGTCACTAATGTGAGATGCAACACCCCGATGACCAGATGACAGCACTGCCCAGAGAGTCTCTGACACACCATTTTAACAAAAGCTATTCCCTCATTTGGTGTTTTGACGGTGGTGCTGGACAAACTGACTTTAATAGAAAGTCTAAAATAAAAGACAAAGTCCTACTAAAAATGATTGCTTTGTGATACCTTGTGATACTTTGTAGTGTGCTCATGGTTACTCTCTAGTACCACTTTGTGGTCATATGTTGTACTCACACCTGATTCTCTAGCAAAAAGAAAATGATAAATAGGGCAAGAACTTTATAGCCTTCATTGACCTGAATCTACAAGCAGTAGGGGATATAGCCAAAGTAGGAGACAATAGTCAAGCAACTGTACCTTTTGTGTATAGTATAAACTATCCAAATTACAGCAATAATCAAAAAGAAATATCAATTGAAGGAGTATAATGTATGTCACAACACAAAATGTAATAGTAGTACATTTAGCCATTACCTTTTTGAAGGCTCTGTTAACTCGCTTACAGCACAATTACACATAATTGAACAGTTGAAAGTTTATGTGGAGTTTTGAAGCCTCTTTAAACTCAAAACAAATGTTATGTAAGAGGTAATCACAAGTCACTGATTAAAAGCACTGCCAGCCATGCGCACACATGCTTTATGGTCATTTTGTGCAATTATGCTCAGTATCCCTTTAACCAATCGCATCCTCTAGAACGCTATAGAACAATTCGCAAACATGTGACAAGTGAAAGGAACTCTACAGGAGGGATGGAACAACATTCTTCCAAAAGACATTTTGTATTTTGGTGGCGATGGTGAAGGGTCCAATCTCCAATAGGCGTTCAAGTGGGTTGAGATTATTTGGCTGTAAAGGCCATATCGTAATTTTCATATTCAAAAAATATAACACACTCAGTGGCTTTGTGTCCTGTCTGATGCATCAGATATTATGTTTCTCTTACTGATTGAGGTTTTCTTTTCATTTGTCACTCATCTGTGCTTGAACATTTGTGAGCCCTTTATAATTTTCTCTGTTTCTGTTTAAAAATGACCCAAAAAAATCACAAGATTTTCACAAAAGTCCTAAAACTAGATAGCAAATGAGAAAAAAAAAAAAAAACACTTATTCATTTATTTATTGTAGAGAATTATTCAATTTTAAATATTTGTGTGTGGCAAAGGTATGTGATTCTCCAATCAGGTGTGAGTCTGGCAGGCCCTGCTTTACTTAATGAAGAGAAATGTGGGTGGCCACTCAACTGTCAGGCAGATTGTGTGAAAATAGTGAGCACTTAATGCTATTGTTACCCTTCCAGAGGTAGGAGCAAGAGCAAGGTGGGTGTTAGCATCTAGGGGTTCTTTCTGAACAAGAAGCATTATGTTTGATGATGATCAGAAACTTATCCCATCTGTGAAACACGATGGTGGCTGTATCATGACTTAAGTCTGCTTTGCTGCTGCCTGTTGACCATCACTGATGGTTGAGGTGTCCATCCTTAAACTCAACACAAAGTGCATCATGCAGCAAGACAACGGCCCTAAACAAACAAGTTATTCTATCAAAAAAATGGTTAAAGCAGAAGAAATGTGATCTTTTGGAGTGACTGAGTCAAAGTCCTGACTGTAATGCTGTAGAAATGTTGTGGAAGGACCAACCAACAGCCCTGAGCACGCTTGATTCACTGTTTTAGCAACTGTTTATAGTTCACTCTGTCAAAATGAGCGCTTGATATGAAAAAAAGAAATGCATTCCTCTCTTTGCCAGCGTGGGTATAAGTACTCGTATCATGAGGGCATGGCTCAATGGGTAGAGCATGACATCGAAACACAGCTGAGGCAAAGGGTTTAATTAGCTCGAGGTTCAGCTCTACTCATGAAGCACTTTGGATAAAAGCTTCCACTGATTGGCAGATGTTTGTAGAAGAAAAGAACATAATAGTAGAGCAGAGTGGGTAGCCAGCACAGGGAGCTAGGACCTATACTGTTATTATAAAATTACACAGTGATGTGTGTAGCTGTTAATCATCGAAGGGGAGTAACCTTTACCGTGAGGATTGTTGTTCTGCTGCTCTGTGGTTGGGTATTACAGTGGGCTGAAAGACGTGTTCAGTCAAACGGTGATTAATCCAATTTAAATGCAGTCACCGTTTCACTTCACCTTGACCACTTTCACATTCAAAACACTGTTTTGTTATTTAACGCATTCCTTGATGCTGTTTCATAACTGAATGGTGTTACTAAGTTTGAAAGATTCACAGGCGAGTTTAGTCCATTTGAGAGGCTTAAAGCAACATTAACAATGGATAAAGAACAAATAAGACAACTGTCCACGCATCAGAATAATATTTTAATAAATAAATAGCAGCATCACACAGAAAAAAAAGAAAATGTACATTGTGTTGAAGATGGCATGATCATTATATAAACTCAAGAAGATGTCTTGTAGACAAATACACACAATTAAAATGGTATAAAAAAAACTGCCACGGCATAAAACAAGAAGATTCAACATATAGAGAGATAGCTAACCCACGAGCACCAGATCATACAAGACTTAGACAAACCAGACAACTCATCTGTGTGATCAGACGAATTTGACACCTCTGGTTAAAAAGTCAGTGTTCAGTGCAGGGAAGGTTTGCTGGGGAAGTTTGGTTCGTCACACTATTGAACAACCTGCAGCTCTGGCTAATTTCAGAACTGTTTACAGACAGGGTTACACAGTGGGGAAGACAGGCGAGGCAGCAGTGAGGTTAGGACACAGTTTATTAGAAATAAATTTGGACTATATTGCCTTTTTGTTTGCCCACATGAAAAAGTTATATTGTTGAGGTATTTTATGCATTTAGATTTGACTTCATTGGTGAGTAATTATTTTAAACTTTCCACCAATAAGTCATAGTTTTAATGGAGTGGAAGCTTTAGGTGTCCACTCCCTGCTGGACCTCAGAAAGTTTGACATTCACTGTCTTGCATTAGAATTAGATGAGAAGATCAATACCACTCTGATGTCTGTGTGTTAATTATAAGCAGCTGGATAGCTTAAGATAAAAACGGAGGAAGAGATACAGTTTCACTTGATCCAAAGGTAAAACTAAATCTACCTATCAAGACTTCTAAAGCTCACTAATAACAAAAATGTAAGCATGGGCATGGCAAGTTTTTGTTTTATGGAAGGTTATGTGCTGGAAGTCACTGCTTCTGGCCCAAAACTACACACAAATCTCCTCATAAAACCACAACTTGTGGTTGTGGTTTAAAAAATAAAAACGAGACATAATGGATACAATATGTTTATTCGTAAAATTTACAAGTGTCAGTAGGTGATTTTTTTTAATACTTGGACATAACCAGGCTACTATAGCTGTTCCCCCCCACTTCAAGTTTCAATGCTAATCCTGACAGCAGCTTCACCTGAAAAGACAAACGTGTGGTGTCGATCTTTTCATACAATGCTCAGCAAGAAAAAGTAGGTTCCCTAAAATGTTTCAATAGTCCTTGAATCTCTGTAGATTATTGGAGATACAAATGATCTTGCTCATATTCTTACTTTAGCACACATCACCACTATATGTTTTGAAGTATTGTGCTATTTGTGCATGGATTTCTCTTCTAAGCTTGCATGTATGCTGAGCGTGAAAGGTCAGACTCATAGTTAATCCATTTTCAAATATACTACTCATTGTATATTATACAGCATAACTTGCTGAAACACTTTTTACAAACTGGATAAAATAGAGGGGGATAAACCCAAATCATCCCTCCACAGACGTATTAAAATGAAACTCTGTCGATAAACAGCTCCAACTATTTCTATACAAATAATTAATTATATTACGAGTTGAAATCCTTCCAAATACTGTACTTTCTCAGAGTGATTGATTTCATCTGTCTGCACCAGGAGCTGGACAGGATTGGCATCTGCAGAGACAACCCAGTTCAATCCATTGTGTCACACACAATCGATAAAAACTCATCAAAATTACTGAATCAATCTCAGATAGCATTTTGAGCCTGGCCTGGTACACACACAGGTAGATGGGAAACATATAGTTAGTATATTGTGACTTACTGACTTGGCTGGCTTGGCCTTTAGTTCTTTGCTTGTTCACACCTGCATGTATCAAACACAATGCATTCAACTAAGTTCAGAGAGTCCTCTCTTCTCCATTTTCCTCTTGTTTATGTTATAGTTGGTACATAAGGACTAAATGCCTGCATGCTGCTTGCGATACGCACTATGTTGATTTGTCTTTGTCTTTCTTTCCTCCCTGTGCAGTTTCGTTTCATTTGGAGTATTTGGAGAGAGAGAACAAAAATTAAATAAATAAACACAGAGTGAGGCAGAGAGGACCTTTTGAATGACACTTCAAACATGCACAATATTTGCAGGTCAAACCACATGTGTCGGTTTGCCAACAATAGCTCATATAGATCCCTCCTTGTGAAGAGAAAAGTGGTGCAAATGACCACTGTGTAAGTCTGTAGCATACAAATAGTGGATAAATTATACAGAATGCATAGAATTAGAACAAAGTAACTCTCAGTTCTTGTGTTTCATTCTAATTGTATGCAGAAGTGGCTGCAGACCTCAGGCTCTGGGTTTTATTGGTCCAGTGCAGGCGTTGACCTTGATTTGATGTTGGTTGTACCTTCAGGTGTCTGTATTTTGGCTAAATAGATATTAAAAAAAAGTCTAATATTCAGGCCATGAGGGTGAAATATTAACACTTTTTGACTTTCAGAATTTAGTATGCATCAAAATCCAAAAACACAACATTTCCGACAATGCATCAGTTGTACCATTTATTAGACTCCCTGCCCTCCAGACCTCCCAGACCTCCAGAACTGTGCAATTTGATGTAATGCCCCTTTAAGTGATTCCTTAAATGTTACTTTTCTCAGTATAAATTTCCTTAAACACATTTTCTTAAGAACCTTAAACTCTACTTAACCTAACCTTAACCTACAGAGCAAATTACTAAATGCCTACATTTCAATGTCTGTTGTATCTACTATACTATCTCCTTAGAGGTGAATTTGTTGCTAACTTGCCACCATGACCTTCAACATTTAAAATCCACACAATATTTTGATGAAGATGCAGTGTGAAGGAATTATGGTGTCTGCAAGATGTCGATAAAATGTGCGAGGACGGAGGGCAATAAAATCAGAGTGACAGAGCTGTGAGAGTTAGTTGCCTGTCTTGATAGAGTCAGAGTCTGTCTCTTAGGGTATTGACTTTCTGTCCATCTTGTGCGACAGATGAAATCTAAAGATATTTGAGTCACACTCTGATGTGGTACCTCATGCTGAACCCATTGTAAAGTAGTCAGAGATCAAAGAGTTTGATTTAGAGGATTTTACCATCAGATAAAGGATCAAAACTGCGATTTATGGGCATATTGCTAAACTTTTCATCCTAAATACATCAGAGCACATATATAACTGTAATGCTATGATGGAGGATATTCATATCAAAAGCATTTTGGTAAACATGCAAAAACCTCAATGTTCCTTCTTTCCGCTTTGGCTTTTGCTGTACTGTCTAAGCAGATTTTACCCTGCAGCATGACAGAAAATCATGGAGGTGACTAATGGCCGACCTTGAATAAAAATCCTTCATTTTAAAAAGCACAAGAGGTGAGAGAGAACGTCTTGTTCATTCGCAAATGTCTCCTTCAGAGATGTACTGAATCCCACTCAGTCAGGTCTTACGCTTAGAGATGACATGAATATTTCGACATGTAATCTGATAATAAAATATGTATTTTAAGTACGTTGTTAACTGTTTAAAGTGTGGACAGCAAAGTCATTGATGCATATAGTGTATTGGCAGGCATTCGTTAGTTGTGGGGAATAAAAATCAGCTACCCAACAAATGAGGTTAAATCCTTAATTACATGTACAATTTGTGTTTTTAATTGTCAACGTCTAAATCACAGACAGACAATGGTATCCCTAATGTACTCAGAGTTTTTGCATATGCTTGGTGACCACCACTGAACTTCTCTACTAATGTTTTATCTTAATTTCTGTGGAACTAAGGAACTTCTGTGTATACATAGAAAAATCCAACAGATCTTAGTGAGAACATCACATTTTATAGTGGGTTTGATATTGTTTAATGAAGGTGACAGTGATAATGATGACTAATCAACGTGGGGGACATTTGACAAATGAGATTTGAGGAACATTTATGCACTTTATGCTGCTTTTAAAAACTACTTTTAGATTGCTTTCTGTCATATTGAACTTTATTGGTTGTTATCACATTTGGAAGGTGGGGCAGTAATTCTTTCAGAAACGGCTGTAATGGTCAAGAGAAGCAAGAGCCTGACAGTTATGTTGGACCAAAGGCCTGCGCCATGGTTTTAGCTCTTTTAGCCCCTTCTCATTTTCAAGGGGAGTGACCTGTCTGTGTCACATGGCCACCAGATGGCACTGTGAGTCCGCCTGAGACCAGTGGTTGGTGTACATTCCTTCATCTTGGTCCTCTCAGACAAACTTTGACTCCAGCCTTGAAAAGTTTCATTAAGAGTAAAAAATCCCATTTCTGCCTGCTGAATAGTTAGATTATACATGCTGGAACGGTTCATTCAGATTTCAGACAGGTTTTATGACTGTTGTCGTCAATCTTGACTGGCAAAAATAGATTTGGTTTACTTTGCTTGACGAGGAGAGAATCCGCACAAACCAGAGCTCAGACTGCATTTTGACTCTGTGTGAAGGCTTGAAGTCGTAGCTTGACCCTGTTCACCTCAGCGGTCTGGTGCTTGACTCTGTAATCTGCTTCAGCGGGACTCCTTTCCAAGCTAACAATGAAAATGGACTTTCACATCATTCCTGTCTGCATCTCAGCTGGTACCTTAGTCCCCATGAAGCGCACAACATTTTGTGACTGACGAGCACAGTTTTATATAAATAAAGGCCTTCATTCTCTATTGATGGTATGAAAACCAACATTGTAGCAAACAAATAGAAAAAAACAAGTGGAATATTGGTTTTCATTCCAAAACTGTAGCATAAAATATCAGTTTTCACCCTTTAAGTTACTTTTCAGAAGTCTCTACACACTGATGTAAGTAGTGCACCTCTTAGTGGGGATAAGGCTTCTCAACCAAGATCAGTCTCTTTCCCAGTAAGAGAACTCACTGCAGATCTACAGTTGAAACCAGTCAGGCTCTATGCACCAGCCCATCAAAACGCTGCTTAGTCCAGCATCTACAGAAAGGAAATCACAACACAACAAGAAGCATGCAGTCACACGCTGCTTGTGTGTTCCTTGGAAGTGGGGCTGTAGCTGATGAGCGACAACTCCTGCTCCAACTCTGTTTCCGGCTCAGTTTCAGAAAGCATGGCAATGTTGTGGCATTCGGACATGCTTTGCGACACCATTACGATTTGTGTCCCGTCATCTGTCGTGTCCTCTGGGTCCACCGTCAACTTTCCATTATCCCCTCTACCTCCATTACGACAGTTACTATTGCGGTCCACACCTGCTTTCCCATGACCTCCCATCAGAAGAGGGGTCACAGTGTGTGATGGACAGGGTGGAGGGACCAGAAGGGTTTTGCAACTCTGACCAGCAGCGTTGGTCCCGAAGTTATATCGGCACCTAATGTATCTGGAGAATGCTCTTCTGTACGTCTTATTGAAGAGGGTGTAAACTAGAGGGTTGACTCCGGATGAGATGTAACCCACCCAGACAAAGACATTGAAGAGGTCATGAAGCAATGACTTGTTACAGGAGTCTTTGCAAAGTACAAAGGTGACATTGGTGATAAAGAAAGGACACCACATGATGAGAAAAAGGAAGAAGACGATTCCCAGAACCTGAGGGAAGGGAGGAGAGAACAAAAGTCAAATGAATGAGAAAGAGACAGAAAAGAAAATTAGAGAAAATTTATTTAAAAAAAAGGAAGGGAAGGCCAGTCAAAATTGTTCATTTAGTAAAAATAAAAATCTCTTGGATTCTCTCCTACTGAAATGTGCTGATCGATAACATTTAATATCCATCTAATTAAATAACTGGGAATTTATTTTTTGGTAGGTATATGAGTTTAGACATTTGTGTAATTTTTCAGATAAAATGACTACTACAGTCCTGACAGGTATCACCCAAAACTGCTATCCCCCTCAACAGTTTATTTTTTAATGTCTTTTAGGTCAATGTCAATGTCAAGGTCAATTAGGTCAGTGCGTGCAGCTTTAATGACTCACCTGCCTTATCAACCTTGTTTTAAGTAGGAGCAGGCACATGCTCTCAGTGAAAACAATTAGACAAACACAATCACTGTATTCTGATTTTTTATACTGTGGTAAAGCAGCAAATAGCAGACAGATAAAGCTACCAACTGACTAGCACACATGTTGGAGCATCCAGCCGCCATGCACATTCTTAAAATAAAACAGAGAATGATAAGACATTTACCAGATAAACACCCAAATTATTTACGTCATTAGAAAAAATATAAATGAATGCTAATGTTGTCCAGTGTCAACTTTAAAAGGACACGGTTACTGATAATGTTGCTATACCATCGGTTTAATTGATTGATAAAGCTGTACTTATCTCTGCATATCTAGTATTACATTTCTGGTACCGATACAAATGTACCGATACTGTTTTTCAGCACTGTACTTTGAGGAATATAAGTATGTTTAAGTACATTACCCTTTTCCATTTAAACAAAGCACAAATGTAACAACAGGTTGAAGAGAAGCGTTTCAGTGTTGTGAAAGATGTTTTTGATGTACAGCTACTGTTCAGTTGTTCTTTAAAGGCTTTGTCTGCTTAACACGAGCAGACAAAAACCTTTGCTCATTAAAGTGCAGTCAAAAAATGGCTAAATTTAAACAAGTGAAGATCCAAACAAATGTGAGAAATCTATAGATTTCAGCTTTCATATTTGAGGCTATGGACAAATTTTGGTTAGTATCTCACAAAAACTGAGTGTATTTGTTTATTTCCCAGCTATTACATCACCTGCCTGGGAGACCTGAAACAAGTGCACCTTAAATCAGCGGCTACGCACTCTAACTCAGCTCTATTTTTTATTCTAACCTTGGAGGCCCGCTTCTCATTCTTTATGGCCTGCATCATTCCCCGTCGCCCATGGCATCCTGATGTGTCGCTCCTCCCTTGTCCCACGGCTGGCGAGCTGAGCTGAGACGCTACCTCGGAGCTGGGAATGATGCTTATGCTGTCCGATGTGGAGGCACTGAGCAGTAGGCTGGGCTCTGCTCCTTTCAGACAGCTCAGGGTGTTTCTTCTGCTGTGAGTGAGTGGAGGCTTTAGCTCTGTGGGAGGGCCAAAAGAGATTCAAAGATTACTGTATACTGTGGATGAACAAATGCAAATATAACTAAATAATAATAAAGATAAACGTCAGATTTATCAACAGTGTAGAAGAAAATTGTATGCAAATACGCAATTTTGTTTTTGTCTGACATTAATCAGCTGTAAGATGCAAAACTTGGATGACTCCTTCTAACTTTGTAGCAAGAAACCTGTTACAGATTTGACCCTGGAAAATGACCAGTGAAAGCATGTCCTTTTCTGTCAGAGAACAGGTGAAAAGGTTAAATACGAGGAAAATGTTTAATTCCCACATTTCTATGTTTGGGATGACAGAGGATAAGGTGAAAAGTGGGTATAGACTGCTGCTTCATGCTCAGCTTGGAATCAAGAATCAGCTGACAAATTGATTTGACAGATAGCCGCTGTCTGCTCAAAACCACAACCATAATATACAGCTTAGAACTGATCTAATACGTATGTCCCTTGGGATGTGCTCATTTCAGGTTACCAAAGTCTGAGTTCCTTCTCTCAATTGACTCCTTAAATTAACTTCTTACAAACTGACTTTATTTCTTATAATTCAGAGATTTTGCACTCATTTGTGGCTACATTAGACTATAGAGATATTTTTTGAGTAAAATGCAGTAATGCAAGTAAAGTAAAATAAATGCAAGAAGAAACTACATAATGTGTTATTTGTGTTATTAAACAGAGCTGTTCTGCACCACTCTGCATCTGTGTCGTTCTCAGGAACAACATATGGCCAAAGTTTTTGTCAGTGATGCTACACAACACAATAGCACAATAATGATTTTTTCTGAACAACAACAGCAACAATAACAGTGTCACTAAAAAAACAAAAACAAAAACAAATCATGGCTCACAACCAATCCCCCATTACATGGTGATAAAGTGTTTGCTTGTGCATAGAAAATATGTGTACTGCTTTTTAGGCATATCATACTCATTTGCATATGACAAGGTGCACATGAGGGGCCCAGAGTGTGCACTGCCTTCTTCTGTCCTGTTCTGATGAAGATCAGAACAAATTCCCATACACTCACTAGCAGGATCATGTTCTGTGCTGTCTTTCACTTATAACACTTCTTCACATCTGTTTCACCATATCATCTGTCCTCAAAATGAAAGATCTGATCAAGAGCCCCGTGCAAAGTTAGTCGTTTGGTCACAGCGGTGCCACAGAATGAAATGTGGGCAATGCCCCAAGAAAGCTTAATATACCAGAGCTGAGACAAAAACACTCTATATGATTGGACCAGTGTTGTAGATGTTTGCCAGAACGGCAATATTCTCATGACTTATGGATATAATATACAGTATATGAAGGAGGGGTGGTTCTTATGGTGTCCTCCAGGAAATGCAGGAATTGGGGTAAACCCTGTGTGTGCACAGTTGTATGGGGGTCTGGGTAACTGGGAGTCTGTGTCTGTTTGATGGATGGACATGTTCCTTAACTCTAAGTATTACAAACTTTGCTCCTAATTCTAATCTCATTCATTCATTTGGCAAAATTAATCACCCAAAATTGATGTGGTCCAAACAGATTTGTTATGTTCATGTGATCTGTGTGGAAAATATCATGAAGCCCTGTGTCAATCAGACATTTTTCATACAGAATATTTGTAAATCTGTAAAATTAAATTGGAACACAATATGAGGGATATGTAGGCTGTTACTGCTGCTATGCCATAATATACTCTAGAACAATGTTAAAAATTTTTAATTCTCAGTAACGTTTAAAACTGTTAATATTATTAACTGTAGCAGGTTAATCAAGCTAATAACCAAGCTTTATAAGTTGGATGAAAATGCCATCTCCATTGATTTTCTACAGCTTATTTCCAACATTCAAAAAAATTGTGAAAGGGAAAAGAAGATAATAAAGCTAATGTTAACAGGTCCCATGTGAAAAGTCTGTGTTCTCCACTATTATTCCAGTTTAAAGTTTTTTTCATATCCAATTTAAAGGTGTAAAGAGAGAGGATGATGTTGCACAAAACTGTAAAACTTAACAACAGAGGCAAAACAATCATTAAATCATCTCATTCTAAACTAACTCTGATTGACTGTTTAGCTTTAGTGGTTCTGCTAATAAAAAAAACACCCTACAGTCTGGTATAGTGGTGTTCAGGATTGGCAGTTTTTTTTGTTTTTTTTTACTATAGCCTGTAACCCCACAAATTATGTTACATAAGTATTTCCATTAACTTTTTTTGACTTTTTGCGATTACAGACCAAAAGTGCTATGGCTTGAGCAGGAAAAAAAACTAAATTTGTAGAAAATCTAAGGATAAGGTGTGTATAGAGCAAATTAAAATATGCAGCATTGCTTGGACTACAGTTAAACTATCTCAAGAGTCCAAAACTGTTAAATCATCTGTTTTGTACTTGACTTGTATTTTTTAGGGATTCCTATGGCCTTTGGAGTGATTAAAATCACCAGAAAGCGAAAACAACATAATATCTACATACAACATGTTAGAAGGGTTATAAAAAACACAAAAGTTCTTTTTTTTTGCTTAAAAGTATGGATTTTGATGATAGTTTATCTATGTAAAACCTTTACATATTTATAATAAAATACTCGCTAAATACTTAAATGGATGGAAAAAAATGATGAAAAGCTGTTTCAGTGTTTACCTTGTGAGTCTGGAGGGGCAAGTGTTATCTGAGGAAGGTGAAAGGTGCTCGGTGGAGGCTGCAATGTATTTGTCATTGCTGGTGTGTGCAAAGGCTGCTGGGAGGAAGTCTTTGCCTCGTATAGGAAGACAGTGGCCTGCCTCTGGAGCACCTGCAGAGGAAGAAAACAGAAAGTGAATAAAGAAGAAGAAGCAGTGGGCTGGGTGGGTGTTAAAGAATAAGAAATGATAAACAACAACATTGGAACAGAACTGGGTAATATTTTTGGCAGTAAAGTATTTTTAAGGTATAGAGGAACATACACACACACAGACATGTCTACCTGTATGGTGAGGCAGTATGTCACCACCATTATGACCAGTGGGATAAAGAAGGCCACGAAGGAGCCAATCAGCATGAAGCGCTCCTCGTTGAGGACACAAGTGCCATTGACAAAGACTTTGTTCTCGTTGTGGAGCCCGATGACTGGAATAGGCATCGATACACCTAGAGAGAAAGAGAGTGGGAGAAAGGAGTCAGTGTCTGTCATTTTTATTTCTGTGTTGAGAATGTTTGTGGTCCTTTCATTGGTTTTCAGAGTGTCTTTTGTTGATTGTGAACTGTATGGTTAACTGTATTGATATTTAGTAGTTAAAAATACCACAGTATAATCATCATATATAATACCAGCTGGTAGTAACATGGAGTCTAAACCAACAATCCCTTACATTATATTTTATTTTGACATTACAGACTTTTAAATTTTGATGTAACAAATATGGAATTATGTAGTCAACACAAATGTGTTAAACAACCCAGAATCTGTATTATAATTTATTATTTTATTGTATTTTAGATTGTCCAAAGTAGCTACATTTAGCTTTGGCACACTTTCAATTCACAGAGTGCCTGGTCAAAAGTTTCTTGCCTTCTAAATGTGCTTTAGACCACCACTTGTCTTGTGCAGAGGAAAGGTGGGTACAGAATCAATAGCACTGTTAGTGCTACAGCAACTGCTGAGTAAATCCATAATACGGCAAGAAACACACAGTTAAGTAAGAAGAAAAGACAGTCCATCATTACTTTAGGAAACGAAAATCAGCCAATCTGAAAACTGTCCTTTGGTTTGATGAGTCCAAATTTTATATTTTTGGTTCTAACCACTGTGTCTTTGTTACATCTGGAGAGGGTGAATGGAGGATTCCTGAATGTGCGGTTCCAACTGTGAAGCATTGAGGAGGAGGAGGAGGAGGTGTGAGGATGTGTGGGTGCTTCACTGGTGACACTGTTGGTGACTTAGTCAAAACTGAGGGCACACTTAACCAGCATGACTACCAGTGCATTTTACAGCAACATGCCACCTATCTGGTTTGCACTTAGTGGGAACATTATTCGTTTTCCAACATGACAATGACACCAAACACACCTCTAGGTTATGTAAGAGCTATTTGTGCAGGAAGTAGAGTGATGTAGTGCTGCATCAGCCTCCACAATCACCCAATCTAAATCCAGTTGAGATGGTTTGGGATGAGTTGGACTGAAAAGTGAAGCAATAGCAGCAAACAAGTACTAAACACCTCTAGGAACTCCAGGTGATTACTTTATGAGGCTGAGAGAAAGCCAAGAGTGTGCAAAGCTGTCATCAAAGCAAAAGGTGGCCCCTTTGAAAAACTGAAAATATAAAACCTAGTTCTTTTTTGTTAACTACATAATTCCATATTTCTTCTGACATAATTTCAGTGTCTTCGGTATTAATGTACAATGTAGAAAATAATAAAAATAAAGAAAAAACACGGAAGGAGAGTTTCCAAACTTTTGACCAGTCATTTTAGAGTAATAGTCATAAAACATGGCTGGAATAGAAAAAATCATTTAATTATAACCAGCCAGGAATACATCATATACATTTTTTAATCACATAACACGAATTGTGGGAATAAAAAAAAAATAAATATAAATAAAAAAGACAGTTTTTTTATGATGAAAGAAAATATTGCAGAATATTATAATAGATGAACACTACAGCACCATTATGAATCAGTATACCTTTTAGAGTTCTTCATATCATGATGTAATGGATGTTTGCATTATAACAGCCCCTTTGATTCAGTTAGAGGACACTGCTGATAAAAGACTGAGGTGTGCACAAGCCTTTCGAGGGCAAGCTGATTTTCTGACCTATTATAATAACACTAACTAATGTGCTGCTTTTAAAAGCAGAAAGTGTTTGCTGACCTGGGCTCTGTTTCAAAGAAAAGGGAGAAGGAGAAAAGCTTTCATTTTTACAGCTCCCAGGCTCCTGGCAACAGGAACATTTAGACAGGTTAGGACATCTCAGTCCTCTGTGAGCTGTGTCATGCCCACAGTGTAGGTTGGCTAATTCATTTAAGTGCAGGGTACATTGTTTTCTCTTACACAGCTGGCGACCAGACTGACAGCAAAACCCAATTTGTTCCCCTCCTTATTCTCCCCAGTCATACTGTCTCCGAGAGAGGAGGAGACTTTAAAGGGCTGGTTCACCAAAAGTAGCTATGTTTGTTTACATGACCTGGGTTTCGTCTCTGAGATTTCCTCCTCTACCCTTACACAGTTCAGTGTCACACATGACTATCGGCAGTCATGTCAGCAAGTAATTCCAATGAAAACTCTTCCAATTACAACCTGTGGAGCAACAGGGACATTGCTTGTAGAAAGGAAAATTTAAAACACACCTGAAAAGCCCGATACCGCGACTGGTAAGTGAGAAAATATAATCTTTTGTTATTTTTGTGAACCAATACCTGAGGCCTATGACGTTATTTACATTGTGACATTTGAAAGTCACAAGTTATACATGCTGAGCTGTTTAAACTATTCTCAAAATGCAGCATGTTTAACTCCCTCAGGTGATAATAGTTATCTGCTCAAACCACAGCTACTCACCCACTCTGTAAATCTACACAGTGCACAACATAGAGTAGACAAAAAATGTGGTAAGCAGGCTCTCTGTGGCAGATCGCAGCATGGCTTAGCTGGAGAGGCCGGGCTGCTGGAGGAAGATTATTGTACTAGCAGAAGGAGATCTGCAAAATCATCAGGGTATGAGCTGCTCTGAAAATGTTTCCTTGAGCCAATGAGTGATAAACACCTCTGTAAACCAAAGAACCAACACAAACAAGCTGCAGTGCAAGGTCTCAGCTATGTCCCCAGGGAAGTAAGGAAAGGCCGTTCGTACCTCATATGATACAAGTGCCACAAAAATACAGTGGAGCAATGTTGCTGTCGCCTCGCAGAAACAAGTACAAGGCCCTTAATTGATTAATCTAAGTTGCCCATAGGTGTGAATGTGAGCTCGAATGGTTGTCAGCACTCTTAGGATAAACCATATTGATAATGGATTTACAGTTGTCTGTATAAGACTCTGCATCCAAGCATCATCATGTAAGTCAAGAGAACATCCACTCAGAGATGAATTATTTTTGTTGAAGTATTATTGTGTTTTACAAAAAGTTATATAATGTCCTGTTATGTAATCTGCTGTCATATTGGACCTAGAAATCCAGATTGAAACAACCTTGGTCAAACAGTGTACAGCAAGAATGATCTTCTGTTGGGTGTTTTGTTGCTAATCCTCCAGCATTGATCTCTGTAAGCTCTCGTAAACCTCAATCACAGCAGCATGTAGCGGTGCAGAACCTTCACAGGGGTCAAGGCGAGGAAATGCCTGAAGGAAAACAGTGGATCCCTTATGATTCAAAAGCAGCCAGTTGTGAAGAAGTGCAGAGGAAGAGGGAAGGAAGTAAAAGTCTACCTGGTATCTGGATGTGTCAATCATCTTGATCTGTAGGAAGTAATTTCTCACAGCAGAAACAACTTTAGAGAAAATGTGTTTTTCTTCGCTGTTTTGATTTGATCCAGGGACTACATGTATCAAATGAAAGACCCTGTTGTTCCAGTTTCCAGAGTTTTTAACAGAGTTAATGTGAGTTTGGAGAAAAGATAGTGGCTTTAAATGTTTGTTTAAAGCTGCAGTGGAATTTGCAGGTTAGGGATCGTACACAAATTATTAGTGTGTAGGTTAGGTAGGATATATATTTATATATACACTATTCACAAAAAGTTAGGGATGTTTGGCTTTCGGGTGAAATTTATGGAAAACGTAAAAAGTTCACACTACAGTGATATTA
>JAUMHL010000011.1:10684758-10698435 GCA_032362345.1 Sandelia bainsii
CAGTTGTTTTCAGCTACAATAGTCATTTACAATATGAACAATGTCTACACATTCATTTTGATCAATTTGATGTTATGGAATCTGCTTTTCTTTCACAAACATGGTCATTTCTGTGTGTGTCCAAACTTTTGACTAGTATTTTTTTTTTTTTCCAGAAAAATACTCAAACTAAATTGAGTTTATGCACTAATGTAATGACCTTGCATGAACCAAATGGACGTTAGACTAATGATACACTCAGTCTGTATGTCTGTGGGTTTATGTGTGTGTGGTGGTACTGTATGTGTTAGGATAAAGAGGCCCTCCTTGGTCTCAAAGGGCACAATACAACTTAAGTCGGAGGTCACACAGACAGAGGGAGGGGTGAGTGAAAAGTATTAAGTTAGAGTTTGCGCTTCGTTTTACCTCAGAACGTGTGTGCGTGTATTATACAGCTGAAAATTGTTTTCTAACAACAGAAGAAGCAGGGCATGGAGACCTAACTTACTCAACTTAAAATAACAGATAACTATAAAAGCAATAATAAGATGGATATGAATGAATATTTTTATGTACAAGAAAAGCAGCTCGGCAAAGCTAGTGATACCACTGCTCATATAGACTGCAATACCTTTGTTTTTATGCACACTTTCTGTAACTCTGCAGCGTAACTCTTTCCTATAGATATCTCTCGGCTACTGCCAGTTGCCATAAATTGTGAGATGGCACCATTCGTTAATTTGCATTTTGTCAACCTTGCTACTGACAGAAGATGAATATGAAAAGCCCTTAAGCAATTAGAAAAGTATATGATGCAAATCAGTTCCAACTGCAACAATGATCTGCCAGGCGTTTTGAGCGTCAACAAACTGACAATGTTCCCAGTGTTTCACAAAGTCAGTGTATGTGCTGGTTGGACCCTTTCAGAAACTGCCAGGGGATCCCATAAAGCCAATAAACCTAATAACACTCATTAAATGGCCAACTTGTTATGTATGCCTATAGGGGGTGGTCAATTTAACAGGAACACTGTACAGTTGAATGAATTCAATCCAACAACACACGTCCAGCATCAGAAATGACCAGATTAATACCTCTCTGACATAGGGGTAAGGATTATTTTGTCCACCTCTTGTGATTTATCATCAATAGACCCATTAAGTCCACCTAAGAGCTACTAGACATCAACAGAACCAATGAGCTCTAAAACGTACACATTTTACCTGAATAAAGAATTAACATCATATTTAACAGTTCAATTTGCACTGTTCCAAAACATACAATTTTACCTAATTATAAAGACTAGTATTAGTAGTTCTACAACTGTTTACTAGATTTTCATTATTTTCTGGGAAACAATTTGTCAATCTTTGCTGTGAGCACCACAAACAAGATCCAATCATATTAGCACGGAGGCACACTTAGCATATCTGGATTCCAATAAAAAGGATCAAAGTTGACCTACATTTACAGTGTGATACAGTGAACTGACCCTTTAAGTTTTTGCTATTTGTCAAACTGACATTTGTCAGTTTAAATCAGATCAGCCTATGGCACTATAGAACTATTAGAGAAAAGTTCACAAGTGTCTCCAAAATCAGTAGGCTTTTTCCCTTTGATAACATTAATGTAAACAGTACACTCATATAAATCTAGACATTACTGATCAAGATCAAGAGTTAAATTGTACATGTGTCTTGCATCCTGACCTATCGATATGGTCCAGACAGCTGCAATCTTCATCATGGCTTTTGTTCTGGAGTTGAAGCGGCTGTGCTCTATTGGGTTGCGGATGGCGACGTATCGGTCCAGAGAGATGGCACACAGATGCATGATGGAGGCAGTGGAGAACAACACGTCCAGGTAGATCCAGATTGGACACAAAGCATTGGGTAGAGGCCAGACGTAGTCTGGGGGGAACACAGAGAGAGAAGAGGAAAAGAACATATGAATGATTGTAATGCAATTTGGGCAGTTTAGTTGCTGGACAGAAACCAATATGATTTGCCTGCAGTTTATTTTTTCCATTGAAGTTGATATTGTTGACTTTGAAAGCAATGGTGAAAATGTACTCAACCTTTTCTGAGGGCCTGGTTGGGAGAATTTCATTAGGGTCAGCAGACTATGAAGGCTTAAGATGCTGGATGGAGAGGCTGACTAAACCTTAATTAATTAGAGTCCATCAAAGCACAGCACATTTAACAGGCACTAAATTCACCAAGTTCCCATGATAATTCAGGTTTAGGTTCAAAATTTGATGTGATAGTTTACTATAATAAGGATTACTGGATAAAGAAGTTTACATGAACATTTTTTAGATTAATTAGATCATTAGTTTTTATACAATGTCCTGGTGCAACATTGAAATAATCAGAGTTACTGTAAAGTCAATTAGAGTAAAGAACTCCAACCCTCTTTTACAAACAGACTACAGTACACTACAGACACACAGATGTTTCTATTCATACTTCAGTTTGGGTTAACTACATGGACACATTCTATATATATGTTGTATATCCTGTACAAAACAGGATAGCAACAGCAAGACAAAGTTTCCTTTGTTTGCTGTGTTTGACTGAACACTGTGAAGAAAAACAACAGCATGTGTAACTACTTTACAAGAACAGTGTCATGACTGTAGAAATAAACATTACTTTTGATGTATGAATTGAGCTGCTGGTTTACTTTTCTGGCACATGCACAGTCACTATGGCTGCGGAACAGTTCGTGCGGACTAATTTTTGGCACATTTTTCACACACATGTCCATAGAGTCTGCCCCCATCCTTGTGGAATGGGGTGAATAAGGACTCACAGACACTGAAAGTATGAATTGGCCTTAAGGTCTACCCAGTGGAGGTTGGCCGTACAGTATTTATTGGTAAGTCAGTTTTTTCTCTGTTAACTCATCTGGATATAAAAGTACAGCTAGTTCCAGTGAATCGGTGAAGATTAATGGAAAGGTGAATGATTCGGGCAGAGATACTGTAAGTAAGTGCAGAATTTCTAGCGTGAACTCAAGAAGTAGCAGAAGAGGCTTGCGTGGTTTATTTGAAATGCAGCACGCTAGTTCCTTCATGGTTTGTTTGATGCATTATTGATATGGGTTACATTAATGGAGGATAGTGTTTAGCGTGTGGGTGCTGGTAAAGAGGTGGCTCATTCTAGGACACTGGAACATATTGTTGAGCCTCAGTGTTGTGGGTCCAACTTAATGGAACACCACTTATTGAGAAGGTGGCCACCTGATAACCCTGTATACTTGCCTTTAATCTCAGATTGACATGGTCTATTTTTTGATGCCATGAATTATTGGTATGATGTATTTTATTGAGAGGGGTTGTTGTGTAGTGGCTGTTGGTGAGAAGAGTGAGACAGTAATGGTGGTTGGACTAACTGAATATAGGGCTCACTGCTGAAACTGTATAACAAGCCAGTTGTAGCATAATCAAAGTAGATATAATCCAGATAGATCTATATCATTTAATGCTCTTTGTTTAGGTGAGGACAGGTTTCAAGAATGTTGTAAAGGTGCACTAAGGCAAAGTGTGGTAGTTTAGTATAACTATTAGTTGTGGAACGGACTATTGATCAGGCTGTGCCATTCAAGTGGTGTGTTGGGAGGAAGTGGTGCCAAACACAGCAGCTTAACCTAAGCTGTCACTGCTCAGTTGCATGCCCTGAGTATTTACTCTTTTCTTGGGTGAGGGTATAAAGCAGCTTAACACGTTAGGTCACATCAAAGTATAAAAGCTTGGGGCAGGTGAAATCTAATGATTCCTTTTTCAATTGAACCTATTTGTTATTTTTTGATTAGTTAAATAATCTTTTGGTTAACTTGGCAATTAATAATAATAATAATTGCCATAATTTATGATGAACGTACAACAAATGACTTTATGTATTTAAAAGTATAAAATATGTTTTTCAGCATGCACATATAACCAATGAATAATGAAGATCCAGTACATTGTCCAAGGATCTCACACCATTTTATTTATCAGATATTTTGATCCAGCAATAGTCTTCCAAATCAACAAATGAGGAGGCGCTAACTTGTCGGCTTGATATTCTTTTTGGACGAAAAACATTGTTTATTTAATGAACAAAATGTTCTGATTGTGAGCCTGCGACAGCATACGGCCGGCCTCCAGTTCTCTTTTAAAAAGAACCACAGCTTTTATTTTTAGCTTGGAACAAAGTTCTTCATTTATTCTGACTTACTGACAAGTTGTCACATACATAAATAACATAAGTAGATCAGTATAATATGACCCAGCTTCAAAGTGTAAAGGATGAATATTTATATGTATATCTGTTGACTTTGACCTTTGAACCAAACAGTAAACACTAATGGCAGCATGCTGGCATGCTCATAATGATGATGCTAACATACTGAGACTTAGCAGGTACAGTATAATGGTCACCATCTTAGTTTAGCATGTTAGCATGCTAATATTTTCTAATTAGAACTAAAAGCAAAAGTACAATGAATGTGGTTAGTTTTAGGTATTTGGTCCTAAAGCATTTGAATTTAAAGGTAGAGGTTTGCCAGTGATGACGTGTGCACATTCATATTCATATTCATATGAGGGAAAAATGAATGTATACCAAATTTTAAAACAATCTTTTGTTGATGACAGACCAGCAGAAATGATACTTATGATACTGTGGCTGGAAATCTGTTCTGTGAGTAAAATGGTCATTTAACTCCCAGCAGGACAGAATGAAACCAACATCATGGATATTCTACAGTTTATGAAGCTAAAAATGACCATATTTTCTGTTGAGCACATATGATGAGGTCCTGCTTTTTTCTCCCGCTCCACAGGGAGGTCAAAGGCCCCAGCCAGTGACAGCACACTATCCTGTAGAGCTGGCAGTGAATCTGTGTCTTGCCTCACTGCTCTGCAAGGCGAACAGTGTGGGTCATGGGGAATAAAATCGGCCTCTATTGTCTCAACACTTGGCCAGTGTGCTGTCTGGGATGACAACACAGCAGCTGAAGTAACTAACAGACATTTAACTGGGAGCATTTTGCCAGAGACCACATGAGAGAAAATGTAATCAACAGGTTAACCTTTGCATAAACTGGGGTAAATTAATTAGTTTGATTGGTGTGCTGGCTGCTTAGAGGTCGTAAATTAAACCCTGAAACAATTTTACCCACCAGCAGGTAAGGTACACTGGGGAAAAGAACATATTCAACCATGTGGCTGTCAACGAAATACCAAAAAGAAAGTCAGAAGTCATGTGAAATTACCCTAAATCCGGAGAAACAGTTCTACACATGAATGCACCACATACATCATATTTGTTCTGTCGCTCTACCTTCTGCAGTGAAAAAAGATGACTCAAAGCTTTCCATCATTTTGTAATGCAGAACCTTATGGACCATATCTTTCCCTTTGTTCCTAAGGGCTGCGTTTCCTCATGAAGGTTGTTCTGTCTAGAATATTAATAAAAAATTAAAACTAACATCAACAGCTTTACAAATAGTGCATATATATATATAGATATATATATATATATGCCTGCAGGTATTCACTGTATATAAGCAGTTGTTTCTTCATAGAGAACAAGACCTATGGCCAAGCACACACTCACACACGCACTTTCATTGCATCTCTGAGTCGTAGGACAAGCAGCACGTATGTGTTGCATGTGGAGTGAATCACGCACTTGTTTGTGTGTGTGCGCTGAGTGGGAGGCAGCTTGCATAACTTTTTAGAGGTCAAACACTTATTGGGGGCACTGAATCACACACACTCAATTCTCTCTCACACACACACATTAAAACACACACACAAGGTGTTACTTAGCTGGCTACCGGATGTATCACATTTGGTAAATTCACTCAGAGACTCAAATCTACTCAGTGAGTGATGCAGCTAAACACTGCTTATAAAATACTGAACTCAAAATTACGCAGCATTTTGGGATCATTTTGCTTCTTTTGTAACATTTTCAGTGGTATTCCTAGATGACTTTCTAGATGGATTGACGTTTCAAGCTAAACACTGTTAATACTTAACTTAAATATCTGACTAAAGGATTGGTGAAAAAACATATGCCTGTTGTAGACACCTGACCACCTTCCTTTCAAAGAGTGAACGGCGTGAACAGGCAGCGCCATGGCTGAGATTATATGGCTTAAGCCCTAAATGGTTTTAACCAGTCATTTATTTTTGAGTGATTGGATGGAAAACAGATCCCCCACCCCCCCACCCCCTTTTTGCTCAGCCCCTGTCACTGGAGCACCCAGTAGGAGATTTTCCAGTTTACTGCTTTTAGTCAGCAGTCAGTATGGTTAAACTGACTGCTGACTGTATAAACTGTATGTACAGTATCTGCTGCGTCTCTAAAAGAGGCAAAGACAGTTTTGACAGTTACCTGTATATATATATATATAGAAAAGTTCCTTGGTCCCAAATGTAAAAGTGAATTAGAATTAGAAACCCTGTGTAGTATACATTTAACTTATTCTGTATTATTCTACTTTACAAGGCTCTGATGAAAAGGAGTATAGTGCTTGTTAGCCTGTTATCTTGATAGTCTATTAGCCTGTAGATATTACAGCTGATGGTATTATGATGGTAATCCATGGTATTTTCAGTTTTATCATAAAGCATTTCTTGAACCACGGTATTGTCCACATGACAAATATTGTAAAATTTTATTGGAAATGGTAAAAAAAATATTATGTTATGGTACCAACCATGGGACTGTAGATACTGGCCATGGTATAATCCTGCTGGAAAAACAACGCGCTGGTCAATGGTTGACCTGGTGGACTAGCATAGCCATGCTACATGAAACGTCCAGCATGGCTCAGTAAATACTGTACAGTTATTTAAAAACACAGGCCCTGTAGTTTCAACTTCCTTGAGCATTTATGTCTAAGTATAAGAGAATGGAAACACAAGTAATTAAATAATTTAGGCTAACAGTGCTAAAGAGTTCTGTATAATTTATTTCTGTATAATTAAAATTTCTAGTTTTCTGACCTCCTGGGCTGTGGAAGACTGAATGTATTCTGTTGCTAAATGTAGATCATTAGATCATCATCATAACTCACTGATTTGAGATGAAAACAAGCCACACTTACAGGAAACTCCATACTGTGATGTAAAGTTTCTCCTTTTTTAACATCTTCTAGTGCAATTATCATTAACTTCTGGAGCTTTAGAATCAGTATAAATCACAGTAACTGTAGCTAATACACATTTATTTAACATAATTTAGGTGTGTTCTGTGAAGTTAAACGAGTCTGGGTTCTTGCTGTTCTTATGTAGATTTTGTCTGAAGGATGGCTGCATCAACTAACCACAAAACAGATGAGCAATGTGTGTGTGTGTGTGCGCGCAAGTTTTTTATAACATGTGACTTGTCAGCAAGTGTGTGTTTTTCCAATTAGGGCTCCATGCAGAGAGAAAGCCTTCAGCGATAACTTTGATTGAGTTGGCTTTGAAAGTCATATACTTTTAGGCTGTCTGTTTCTATGTGTGTGTATCTGAGTGTTTGTGTGTGATCTACTCCTGCTCTAACTGTGTCTATAAGCACTCATCTTCCTCTCTGCTGCTAATGTTTATGTTCTTACTCTGAAACAACTCCTTTTTGCATATTAAACATTTATCTTCCTAGCTTTGTTTATGTTTACTTAAGGTTTGAAGGTTAGCTATATTCACTTTTATATTTCACACAGCACCTTTTTTTTGTTGCTTTTTGTTTTGTTTATGTCACACCTGCAATTGTGAGCAAATTCATCACTTCATATATTATCAGTGTTTTATTATCACTTATATTCTTACTCACAGTGCAAACAAAGACCCAAGTAAGGAAAGTAGCCAAATGAATCTAAATTACACTCATTTGAAATGATAACATATTCATCAGCCTTTATGGCCAAGATAATATTTTGAATAAATGTCAGATTACTGTTAAAATGTAAAATGGATTTGGAAAGTTAACACATTATCTGTGATGAAACAAATTTTTCCAGAAATGTGATTCAAGAGATCAAACGGCAATTCGTCATGTTCCTTTGTCTGTCAGAGAGCAGCGTTTCAGTGTAGGAAAAAAATGATTTGGATTCAGACTACAGTTAGGTCTGCTGAGGAGCTAAGCAGCAGAATTCTCCATTTAGTATTGAATAAATATTTTAGATTCTAAGATGCTGTTTGATGCTCTGTCTGAAGTCTGCATTTTAACTAAGCTACATATTAAATGTGTAAATACCCCCCAATGAGATACCTCTTTCTGGCTACATTTGGGTTAAAGAAATCCCAGTAAGAACAATGTCATGCTGCCATGTATGTATCCAAATGACAACAGTCTGTAGGTTTCCGTAAACCTGACAAAGTTACTCTTGCATTGCAGTGGCAGATAAAATAACACGTTTGTGTCTGGAGTTCAATTTGAGGGCTCTTAGGGTTTAGAACAAATTCTGAAAGCATTACAGAACAAATGTTTGCGATGTGAAGTAGCTACATTCTCTCTGACATCTCAACAGAGAAGTGTACTGATTTAGCTTTGCGCTCCTTTTACACTTTTGGACTCCTAATGGACACTTAAACAAGGATGAAAGTGAATGCAGCTGACCTGACGCCTACGCTACCTGCAATGCAACCACTGATGGTTCCACTGGATGTTTGTGTGTCTTGCTTGGAGAAGCCAATGTAGCCTCAAGCAGAGACGAGGAGTGGGATATACAGATAATCAAAGTGACTGCAGACCACATTGTGTTAGTTTTGGTTTTACTAGGACAGAGTGCTGCTCCTTTCTCCATCTCCAGCTTTTTGTTATGCACAAATATAAAAGGTTGATTATAAACCTGGTTGTGCGTATACATGAAAGAGAATGCAATGTTCTCCAGGAGAGGAATCAGGTTCCTCTAATTCACTACCCTGATTACAGGAACCAGGTTTCTCGTTTACGTAATAGTTAAGAAATCAGCTTTGAGACAGTCAACTGTAACCTGATTATTTACAGTAAGTGTATGTAAATACACAGAATGATAACGCTGTGAGCAAAACATTACTGGAAGTGATCATCAGATTCTCCCTGTAGTGTGCGTACGTTTGTATATGTGCATATTTGTGTGTGTTTCTTCTGCATGACAAACATTTTTTTTCCAAGTGGACAAACATGCAACAGAAGACACAATGTGGTCATGTGAATTAGTTTATGTGTATTATACGATAGCGATGTAAAGCATGCCAGCAGTGTGTGAACCCAGCGAAGGTCAGTGAGGACAGAATAATGACATTTTGTTGTGTTATCTGAGAAATTCTATTTAATCAGGACGATTATAAACATTATTCCTGTCCAAAGAACATTTAGTACTTCATTGCATTATTTTTTTAATCCTTTGTTCTGGACCTAGACAAAGCCAGCCTGTGTGTGGTCATTCCAATTAAAGAAATTCAACTTTCAAATTTGATGAGCTCTGTGTGTGACAGCAGACTCTGTGAGAGTGTGTATATGTGTGTGTGAACACAGCAAGTTTATGCAAATACAAATTTGTTAAATTACCATCCACATCATCTTTCATTATGACTGTCATCATCATCATAATCATTGTCACTGTCGTTAGCGCCGTCATCTGAATGATTCACTGTTGATTTAAATTGTGTGAAAACATTTTATGACATGTCTGTGTTTGTCTTTTGTGCGTTTGCATTTGTGTGTACTGCTCATGTTGTGGGGACGTAAATCATTAAATATTATGTTTAGGGTTAGACAAGCAGTGGTTAGGGTGAGTGTTAAGTCTTCAGGAAATGAAAGTAATCCAATGTAGTGTCCTCTGATGTGATGAACACACAACTGTGTGTGTATTTGCCTGGTCTATCACTCAGGCAGCCATATGGATCAGTGCAGTCAGTTATCCCAGTCTGATTCAAGTGTGTGTGAGCATCTCTATGTGTGTGTTTGCAGGGACCAGCATTCCTTTGTGGGTATGTATAAAAATTAAATACAGTGTGAGAGACACACTGCCTGCCTGTCTCAATGCGCTCGTGCAGATGTTTGTGAAACAGACATCTGCACGAGCCCCCCCCCCCTCCCAGTGTGTGTTTGTTTGTGTGAAACATTGATTACTGCAGCGAGCAATCAGCTCCAGCAGAAGCTCGAACTACCAGACAGACACGGAGTTAGTGAGCGAATGTGTCAGTTGACCATACACAGCTCATTAAGCAGCAATCAACCTTCCCTGTCCTGTTTAGCTTTCCTGAAGGAAGCCTGACAGCTACAAAGCAGAGAAGCAAGTTTGATGTAGCTGTGCTGAGGATGCTAAAGAGCTGCAGGGCAAAATGTATGAAGACTATAGAATGAATTAAGATTTCATGTCTCTCTACTCTTCACCATCAATTTATCAGTTATATAAATATAAAAAACTGTTGAATGGTGAATGATTATAGAACCACACTAAGTAATTTTAAAGCAAATTTAATTCAATTTTAATGCAATTGTTTAATTTTAATTTAGAGGCCCCACAAAAGTCAGATTTAAAAACAGCTGTCTAAATTGAAGCAGCACATGTTGAGCTATTCAAACTTTTAAGGCCCTAAAATGGAATAAGCACAAAAAAAAAAACACTGAATACTATATTTCCCATACAATCCCCAAAATCTGGGGATTTAGGAGTGAAACATGTGAGCTTAAATGACCTCTGTTGCCTGCTCTATTTCTCTGTTTGAGGCCCAAGGCTATATAACACTTAAATCTCAGTTCAAACTGTTGGCAGTCGCATTGCATTGAGGGTAACTTAAGAGCCAGCTTTTAAGAAAAGAAGAAGAAAGTGGGGATATGATATTTCTGGTTCTGCTGCTTTGATTTTGAACCATTTTGTTTTAAACTGTCTATCACAGGAAGGCATAGCTAAATAAGTGGCATACTAATTTAAGTCTCAAGCCAAAGCTGAAATAACTTCCAAAATAACAAGCACTTCCAGAACCACCACAGCTGACATTAAGCAACTGTTCTTAACAGAGTGAGTAGTCCAGTAAACTGAAGTAACTGTGTAAAATGTGAAATGCCCTGTCAAAGAAAGTGAGAGCTTTTATATATAACGTTAAAATAATATGAACACAGGGAACAGTTTCTGTTAGAACAAGACTTTGGAAATTCTAACAGACATTTTCACTAAGGAAACAATAAGTTACAGCATATGCAGCATATGCCTGTAAACACATTAATAGATTAGATAATAATTATTTCTTCTAAGGTAATGTCAAGATCAAGATATACTTTATAATACCCATATTGATTATTATCATTATTATTGTAGTTAGTCCTTTGTTCGATTGTAACCTAAATACGTGTCAAACTTAATACAGTACAGTATGTCATGGCCTTTATAATGCCACGTCAATAAAATAATACTCCTCAGTCTCAATTTATCAAGTTAATTCTTCCAGCTATTGAGTTCTTGACCTCTCGCTCATCCATACTTTAATCTTTTGACCACAATTCATGCGCTCATCCTTGACTCTTGTGTTATACCTTCATTCTCTCCATGACAGTTACAGATGACGTGCTTCGTCCTCTCCCTGTATCTTTCTGTAGGTATCCTCGGCCTTGGAGCTGTAGTTGCTGGTCCTACCAACCTGCCCAGTGCCTCGTCTGCTGCTCCTTGTTGTTGTTTTGATCTCTGTTACCTGCTGTTCACTGTCGTCTAGTGCTTGCTCAAGTGGGATTGTTGGGTTTTCTACATTATTCTGTATATACTTATATTGTGTAAAGTCTTAAACCTTACACTGTAAAGTGTCTTGAGATGACTTATGTTGTGATTTGGCGATAAGTAAAGTGGAATTGAATTGAACTGACAGTGTTGGCAATTGTTTACTGGTGAGCTACTACACATCAGCCACAGGAACAATCACAGACACATTTCAGCACTTTATCATTTGTGCCTGGTAGAAATATGATGCAGGCAAAATACCTCAGTGATGATGAGCTTAAAGTGTCAGCATACCTCAAAATATATTTTTGTGTTACCACTGTAATGTGCACAAAATATATTTGTCCTGGCAGGTTAGTATCTAAACTGACATTTATGAAACTGCATTTCAGCAGTGTCACACTGCTAAAATGAAACATACTCTTCTCTGAGGCGATAATATTTGGCTTAATGTCATCCCTATTTGCAACTAAACTCAGTTGATCAAAACATTTTCTTTGAGAGAAGCCATCATCTGGTAACTGAGGAGACTCCTCACAAGACTGTCACTGTCAGATACTCAAAAACGTAAATTAAATCAAAATCATTTTGCACCAAGTCTAAGACCTAGAGAGTCTAGAGAGTTTTTTTTTTTTTTAAGTTTGCTGGCTGGAAAAATATGTATGTATGTAATGTGGACACTGATGGGGATTCTGAAAACTGCAAAGGCCAACCTCTGCTAATCTGAGACTTGGCTGTAATAGAGTCTTTCTTAAATGTAACGTTTTTACACAATGTTGGAAAAGAAATTGAACACACAGCCTACGATATATAACCCGCCATCCTATTAAGCTAATGTGGGCGTTGATACAGAATCCTGGCACAGATATTGTAAGCATGAACAGCAGTTGAGAGCTGGTATGATATTGCAATTATCAAGCTGGCATCCTCCGGCTTCTGAATCAGTCACAAAATGACAGCGAGCAATGTCTCAGAGAAGCAATAATTATTTCAATAACTGCACTGAAAAATGTTTTTGAAATAATAACAGGGTGCATGTCACAGTGTGCTGGCAACAGCTGGTGAATGGGTGGATATGTAAGAATATGGGTATAAATCAGGGGGAGATTGTTTAAATATTTGGTGAGATAGGTATGTATCTGTCCTTTCATCATTAGACTGAAAACATGTAAAGAACAAAATCAGTAATTAGACGCATTTACAGCCAGTTAGATCATCTCTTCTGTTCATCTGATCCATTTTCTTGTATTGTAGTGAACAGAGGTCTCACTTTTCCCTTTGGAGGTACAGTATGTTTGCACAGCCTTTATCTTTGTGTGCTGATATAACTAACTACTGTATAACCATAATAACTTTAATATCTAAAACTAAGACTGTTTTTGCATTTTCTACACCATGTCTAATGAGCTGGAAACGACTGAGGGCTACTGTTTCTAGGACAGGCTTGGTCAACATAATGTACCTGTTTCTGGGACACTTTACTGATGTAAATTCTATTAGCAGTCCTAACTTACATACATTTATTAGCTTCTTATTAGTTTTTATGAAGGTAGTTAATTACAGGGTGAAGAAAGTAATTATTGTTTTTGAGTGATGCTAACTTAAAACAATCACTTAGCAATAAAGGAAGAACCAACTTACTACACAAGTAGGAGGCAGCAATTCGCTAAACTGTGCTTAGTCTGCTCAAAAGACCTACAAGCAGGCATTAACGGGCTTCAGTCACCCTGACGCAATTCAGACCTGACACCTCACCAAACCAACACAGTTGAAAAGCCAAGACAATTGTGAAATATATTTTATACTGTGGTGAGGGCAACATGAGCACTGGGTAATAACAGCTAACTGGCACAAGGTGCACTTTTGCTGGTGCATGAGAGATGTAAGGGGTAAAGAAAGAGGGGGGCCTCTGCCTATTTCAACAGCTTACACAGCCAAATGTAATAATTCAATTCAATTCAATTCATCTTTATTTGTATAGCGCCAAATCATAACAAAAATCATCTCAAGGCACTTTAC
>JAUMHL010000011.1:10698535-10712858 GCA_032362345.1 Sandelia bainsii
TTACATAGCAAGGTTAAGAACCTTGCAAAATATAAGTATATATACAGAACTATATAGAAAACCCAACAGTCCCATAATAATGTAGTTGGATCAGCTCTTTCTTCAGTGACAAATGTTGTGATAATGCACGTTGATAAGGGTGTGGGAGGTGTTGGTTACCAAACTATAACTAAAGGGAATGTAAATGAAACGAAAAGTCGTTAATGTATACTGGATTTTGAAGAGTTTAAGTTACGTGAGTAACAATCACTTGTTTTTTTTGGCAAATAATTTGCATAATTTTATGAGACTTAGAATATCTCCATGATTCCAGATCCATGAACTTAGGTACAGATTCTCATTCTCAGACCCTCAGAAGATAAAATCTAGTGACTTTAATGGTCCCCCGAGTTTTCACCTTGTGCCAACAGCAGGTCAACAATTTCACATATCCAGTGAAATATTTTAACGTGTTCATGGTTTCCAGAGGTTAAATTATTGATGTACTACTAATAAGGTTGTGGACCTGAAATTGGTGGTTAAAAGTAAATGTCTTTAAATGTACATTATCTTTGCCATGAACATCATAAATGAAAATATATCCATATGAAAAGCTTTGAGGTGGGGGCAGGAATCTCAGATGCTTAAATCTGAACACCTGTACAAATAAAACTTAAATTGTCTAAAAAAAAAACTCTGGGAGGCTAGAGGTATGTGGGGTATTTCATTGAAATGTGAGCTAAATTCATTTATATGGACTTAAACTAATGTTTCCTTTCAACCTTGGCATTTGCTACTCACTCAAAATGTGTGTCTCCAACTCGTGTTTTGTGTTGTGTTGTGATGTGTTTTGCAGGTTCTCATGACTTACCATAGAGGATGTTAATGAGGGAGATGGGCATGACCAGGATACCAACGAGCATGTCCGCCACAGCTAGTGACCTCAGGAAGAAGTTGGTAGCATTTTGGAGTTTCTTCTCCAACGACACCGCCAGTATCACCAAGATGTTGCCACCTATCGTAAGCGCAATGATGATAAGAATAAGCAGCGCAGGCCAGTTTTTCTCTTTAATCATCGTGCTGGTGACAGACTTCTGGGTGAAATTGTCCAGACCTGCACTCATGGCTGCCACACCTCCACCTCCAACATTGCCCCATGACAGGGTTTGATTCATGTCCATGGGGTTGTTGCTTGGCCAAGCCATCCGACCTCCAACCTCCAAAGATGAGGTGGTGGTACCAAAGCCACCAAGGAGAACCCTCGCTGGGCCCCCCATAACAGAGACAGAGCTTTACCCTATTGGAGGTTGAAAAAAGGGTAGACTCCCTCGTCAGCAGGGGTAGGAGCAGAGTAGGTAGAGAGATTGACCAAGCATTGGGGATTATTTGATGATATTTTAAAGTATACCTTCAAATTGAATTCCTAACCAACAGGACACCATTAAAAATGGACAGACTGGGCGGGGGGAAAAATTGGGAGTAACCTGGTGCATAGGGACTGATGGGAAAAGGGGAACAGAGGAGCTAGCTACAGGAGTAGCTCCGGAGTTTATATTGTAATCCCATCAAGTCTTCCTAGCTGTAAACATTCTCAGATTGTCCAGTAAGAGTTGAATCTCCCATTTCTTGCCAGTAATTGTTGGCAATGAGTTCTTAAGGTGTAAGCTGAGCAAAAATGTCCCTTGTTGCTTCTTGGTGTTCAGTCACAGTCACCTCCTGATGTGTTTAAGAGCCCCAAATTTAAAACAAAAACTGGGTTGTCCACATCCATGGCTGGTGCCTGCTGTCTTCAACTCTCCACAAGATTTTTGCTACTTGGGTTTTCTATGTCTGCTTTTGGCTGTAAATTTCAGTTCAAGGTGTTGCGAGTGGCTTTTCTTCTTTCAGGTCAGAGTTGAGGATCAGGTTGTTCTGAGGAAGAAATTATCAACAGAAAACAGGATATCAGATTATTCACTATATCTACACATGTATTAATCTTTTTTAACATTCTTTCCTTCCATTTAAACCCCATCCTTTTAAATTATTATTTTTTTCTTTCATTTGTTAGTTTCACTGTTAGAACAGAAGTTGTTTCTACTTTAAAGTATTTACTTTCAGTAAATATTATTCAAAAGATAGACTAATCTGAGTATATTGTACTATTATGAAGTGATCTCTGTGTTTACCAGCATGTTTGAATTGAACAAAATAAACTATACAAAGTTTTTTTTTTCCTGAACCACATCCCCTCATCAGCACTGCAGTAAGTTGAAGTTAACAAGTTACCTTAAATAAGATTAAGTTTGAATTTGAATGTTATTAATATGCTACAAATATTATCAACACAGTGATGTCATTAATATTGGTAACTCTTAAACAGTATTTATTGAAACTTCATGTGGTTTGCTTTCTGTCCAAGCTCAAACATCTTTAAGAAGTGACACTGCACCAACAGTCAAAAGTGGGTATATTTACATTTTTGTTCTTGGGGGGACTGAAGTTATCTTAATGTGGACCAATACTCTGTATTCAATACTTAGAAAACAACTAACTAAGATGTCTCAGGGGTTTCTTCAAGTCTTGAGAAACTTTATTTTATTTTACTTAAAATGTTAAATGATTAATAATCAATGATCCAAGTCAGTTTGTGTAAAATATCATTTGCTCACTAGTAAAATAACAATAGTACTAAATATTATCTGGCAATTTGTCCTGGTTTTGTCCTGCATGTACTTGCACTTGCAGTGTGCTTCCACTCTGGCCCAATAAACTGCATCAGGAGAGCAGCAAAACACAATGTGTTTTATTGGTGAGAGATTTGTTAGTTTTTTTTTCTTCATTAAAATTAAGATTAGTGTATTGCATTTGTGTTTATTAGTCCCAATGTAAATATTAAATATTTTATCAACTTAAAATTTGAATCCAAATAATCTGGCTTTAGGTGTATTGAATGTAAAATCTTACTTCCAACATATTTAGCATTAAAGTCAAGATCACTCAAACAAATTCGTTTTTCTATCATCCATTATTTAAGTGAATTCTTTGACTCACTGCTGCTGTTTCAATATATTAAATTTGTCCAGCTTAACACTTTACTTCATATTATACTTTCCACTGCATTCCTACTCAGTAACTTCCACCTTTTCTTTAAATCTCCCCTTCCACTTCTATTTCCACTTCTTTTCTTTTTCCTTTTCCTTCATCAGCCTAATTTATGATATCGTCTGTAATCCAGATAAAAGTTTGGGAGAATGAATGACTACCAGTGTCAAACACTGTAGTCACTTACAATAACTTTAGAGTTAAAATGAAACAGACGCTTTGATGTTTACACCCTCACATCCCAATGTGTGTGCACTGGGTGTGCCGAACTATTGGCTGTCCTCTTTATTTACCCTTACCACTCAGACAGCTTGGTGATTTAACACCTCATAAATGTTTTCAAGGATAGGTGGAGGAGTCACAGCGTATGAGTGTTAAGAGTGAGTAGGTGCAGTAGAGAATGGGAAGTTACGTCACACTGTTGTGAGGGGGTGGAAGTGCCATATTGTGAGGTATGCAATCTGTTTACCTGTGACTGTTGCAGTGATTACCATGGGTTACCTGCATACTTTTGTTTTGTTTGGCTAAAAGATTTAAGCAAAAGTTGCTTAACTAACTACTATCTCTGCTAACTGAATGTTGTAAATCATGTCATTTCTTGACTGAGTGCATACACTTTGCATATTTATAATCAGATGACCTCACTACATTACATACAGGACTGATTATGACCGGAAATGACCTAGTTTTGATTAGTTTTTATTATTTTTATTACCTATTTTTGTTCTGTAAATTGAGTATTTAGTATTTGTGTTGGTGTTAATCTTTTATGGTTATGGTTCTTTCTTTCTTTCGGTTTGAACAGAGAGCTGCAGTAACATGCCAAAATAATTTCCCTCTGGGATTAATAAAGTTTTTTTGAATCTTGAATCTTGAATTTGAATCTTGATATATAAAAAATCCCTAAACGCTCATGAACAGTTCTCCAGTGGCTGCATGCAATATCTGCTAATTCACAAGCTGGCAAACTACATCAGAAACTCAGCAAGATCCTCACAACGTGGTGCATGTAAACAGAAATTCAACACAGTATAATGTCTTTACATTTTCTATATTGTAGCAAAGATGAAAAGATATCACCTCTAGTTAAAATATAACTGATTTCATTACACTAATGTATTGACAATATGGCAAACGTAAAGCTACTGTTCAAGCATCACAAACACATGGTACAAAAGATGTTGTGAGGCTATATATAGAGAGTGTGTGGAAAAAAAGCCCCTTTCACACTGCTATGCAAATATTCCACCTCACATACGTATCTGTATAAAAGGTACCATACTGGTGTGGGGGGTCCATGGTGACCGTCCTTTAAGCTGCCTTGAGAGGTAGTGTCAGGGGTGAGGCCCCTCCATCTGTGTAAAAGATCTGAAGTGCGTTGCGTGTTGGCGGGAAAGGGTGTGAAATTTTGGTGATGTTTTATTGTGAGATGAGTTACTACAGTAGTTTCTCCTGGGAGACTCTCGCATGTAAACAGCATTTACAACATGTTTCAAACTCAAGTACAGTTGTCAAATGTTGTGTTCAGTATGTAAATGATTACAGTTACAGTTGGTTTTGTTTAAGCAACATGTTCTAGCGATCAGACATACTGTAACACTATGCTGCTAAGCAACGGGGCAGTGCGATAGAAGTTGAGTGCCAACTGAGTGTGGTAGAAGGTTTTACTGTGCGATAACATGACATCATCAGTAGTGGTTACTGTACTCCAGTGAAAATATTGTAACCTGAGACTGAGGTTAAAGTTCAGGTGGGAAGCTGAAGTGAAGGCTTGTGGGAAATTGAGCAGTCCAGGATTTCGGTTTAGGAGGTGACTCTGAGTGTCTGTACCAATATAGTGGTGGTAAAAAAACAGTATGACAGATCTTGAAAGATTGTGAAAACCACTGAAACACTTGTGTGGGCGCATGAATGAAAAATGAACAAGTGTTTGTGCTTCCTTATGTGTCCATGAGTGTCCAAGATAAAATACGAGTACATCTCCAGACGGACTCAGGCCTCCAGCAGAAATAGTTTAGTGGGTGTTGAGTCTATGATAACATCAAACAGAACAGAATATGCACACTTAATGTGTGAGTATGTATTTTAGTCATTGCTATAAGCACAATGATAATTGTCTGTGTTTTGCTTTTGTTTGTATAAATGTGTACATATAGTTGTGTATGCATATATTAACTGCCTAGGTGCGGTTATGTGCAAACATTCTTATTCATTCAGATTATTTATCTGTCTGTGTGGGCAGACACATTTGTGCGTTTATGCTTGTGTTATCTGCAGCATCCTAGAAATTATAACAAGGTGTTTGCTGCCTCTTCCAAAACAACCCAAAGTGTATGACCTTCACAGGTTACTCATATGACTGCTGATCTGCAACCACAGTGGTTAAAATATTAGCTATTCACTTCATTGCCAAGACTTAACTGAAAGGATCAATATCACTCTTGTGTCTAAACAACAGATCTAAGTAGAATTTCTGTAAAGCTTTCCTGCGTCACTTATTTATTTTTCTTGTAAGGACAGTTTCTGTTATTAGATTTAATAGATTCATAAAGTACAATATAATATGGTTACAGATTTTCCTCCCAGGTGATTTTAAACTGCTTTAGTTGCATTAAGTCTACCATTCAGCTTCTCACTGGGCTTTAATTCAGTCCTATCGGGGCACCATTTAAACCTCGAAAAATCAAGATAAATCTTTTGACGAACAGGAAGCTCACAGTACATCTGTATCTTCAGCAGATTAGAGGCTACAAACCATGTTTTCTATTAGGATGTATTGATTTTTTGTCTTGGCTATGTCAGTAGAGCAGAGTTGTTTCTTAAATCTAAGTTCATTGATAAGATTGTTGTTTAAACGATTTTAAATCACAGTAAACAACACTATTAAAAGCTTTAAAAATAAAATCAAATTAAATGAAGATGAAAATTTACAGTACTGTGTATATTTACATGTAGGAATGTTTGTGTCCGTGCTACCACCTCTGCACTGCTGAGTGTGCAACAGACAGGGTGCTTCCTATCTCCTCTGCTCAGGGAGACTATCAGCGTAGTTCACAGGAAACTAAACAGCACTGCAGGCGAGTCATTTAAGTGGTCTGATAAGGCAGAAATGCGTCACAGGAGGAGGAGGAGGAATAGATGGAGGATGATGAGACAGACAGAATGAGAGGAAAAAAGGAAGAGTGTAAAGGTTAGATGAAGAAAGGATCAAGCAGATAAAGGAAAAGTGGTTGAGAGGAGAGGAAACAGACAAAAAGAAAAGAGAAAGATGAGGAGATAGATTTAGAGAAAGCTGAAGGAAAACGCTAGAGCAAACCAATTTCTCCTCTCTACAGGAAAGGAAGTTGTTATTCTAACAATCATTATCTTTTTTTCTTTTAATCATATCATTTTGGTCTTTAAAATGGCATGAAAACATATAGTTCATTAGCTTTCAACCAAAGATCAGACGCAGCCTGTGCAGTGAGTGCAGGCGCGTCTCAGCTAACCAGTCACGTCATCTGTAAATTATAATTGCTGTGGTGATGGTAAAACATTTTCCACCCCATTTCCTGGAGAGAGTTACACACATACAGCTGGAGACTCAGAGAGGATCACGCTGCCAAAGCCTAGTTAAGGCACAGATGTCACTTTGCTTTTCACCACAGGGACAAATTGCTGTTGCACTTACGTTTGTTTAAGCCATTTCTGCTCTGTGAGATAAAACAGTATAGGGTGGCAGGGAAATAGTATGGGGGCATTTTCTTCTCATTGAACTACCCAACAAACAGCACTAACTGCTTTTATTTGTGTCGCTTGAAGCTCAAAATCCAAGGGTTTATATTTCATGTCCATAAACAGCTAAATGTTAAAATGACTCAATACCAAGTTCTGTAATAACAATAATTTGTAGCAGCAGATCATTTGTTTCTCAGTTTCACTGCTCAGACTTTTGTTATATGGGTCAAAATCAACAGCAGAGCGCAGCTGTTGTGCTGTGGTAATAGGTCTGTGGAGCAACAAAAATGTATTGTTTATCCATGAAGATAGATGACTAAACTTTTTAGCTTGCTTCACTAAAATTACTTGTTGTTACTTGTAGTTGTTCTTAAGCTTCAATATTAACCTATGTTTCATCACACATTTTTGCAGTATTTTCAGTTTTACCAATAGAATTAGTATTATTATTATTGCTAGTATACAGTTAATAGTAGTGAGTATAAAATAGAGTATCCCAGTTATGATCAACAGGTATAGTTACCCCTTAATTCCACTGAGGGCAGATCTGTAATGTTGGTGGGTTGAACTATTTTAAGAACTGTACCAGAAGCAGCTTCCATCAAAAATAAACTAGGCATGTCTGAACTAATTGAGGTGGTAGGGTTAGATCAGACATGTCTGTGAAAATTGTCTGTGTTGAAAAGATCTAAAATGTAGTTTTCCAGACAATCCATTAGCCAAACCACTTATGGACAAGGGTCGCGGGGCTGCTGGAGCCGATCCGAGCTGCCATTTTGCCAGCGACAGAGTACACCTTGGACAGGTCGGCAGCCTGGATTCAAACTGGGTCGAACCAAGATGTGAAGTAGCAACACTTACCACTCCTCAACTGTGCTGCCCCTATGTACTTTTCCAAATTAGTTGCATTGTAACATAATATTTAGGAATGTTGGCTTGCTATAAGTCTTTATTCAGTTCTATGTACCTCAATAATTATTTTTTAAATTTGATAATTTTGCAAATCAGAAAAATGCCAGGTTGATTTGCAAACTTGCTGCAGTTTATCAATGTGATTACGTTCTTGGAAGTATTAGTCTGACTAGTTAACATGGCGAAAAAAGGAGACTAACAATGGTGTGCAGTCCAGAAAATGCATTTTCTCTGAAAGAGTCAACACACAGCAAGACTTTAAAACAGAAAAAAGTTAATTGAACTCACTCAACAGTTGGGTCACGGTTGGTATCACACAATACTGTAGCAGCATATCTTTTTCTTTAAAGTTAAGACAACAGTACTGTGAGAAACAGCACAACCACTGAAGGCATTTGCAGGAAGTGCTGCGCTGCATTGCAAGTGCAACTTTGAAGCTCCTGCACACAGAAATATTGAGCCCTTTGCACTCTACCAGTGTTATGTGGAAATGTGTGTGCTTTACAAAGTCATAAAGGTGCTGAAAGATGACGAATGAATGTCAGAAGAGACAGAGAAGGAGGCAGTGAGAAAGGGGGATGTAGATGCACCAACAAAGAGAAGAAGAAAAGAATGAGAGGAAAAAAAGAATAGAGACTGAAAAACACTGTCATCCCAGTATCGGTAAATCTACTCACTTGTTTCTCATTGCTGCCCAATCAATGTGCCTGACCTTTTCCCCTGTTTTCCGTTACCAGCAGCAGAGACCCTTTCCAACATTACATCTCGCTTTCTTTCCCACTGTTGTCCGTTGTCTCCTGTCACTCCACACCTCCTGAGCCAGGGATCAGCATCATCCATCCACCTGCAGAGACAGAGGAAGAGAGAAAAGAAGAGACTTTGACTTTTGATGCTCTTTTGTGGAACATTTCAGATCCAATCTGAGGCAAAAAGTGACTCAAAACCTCCTGAAACCATAGTGACTCCTACACACACACACCCACACACCAGCAACAGCACAATTGAATGTACCATTAATCTTCAGTTCTTTCATCCAACACAAGCACCCTGACATGAAACCTGACACAATCACATGGATAGAAGAGATGATTCTTGAATTATTTTATGTTTTTTTTATTTTATGTTTTTCTTAGCTAAAGTTATAATCTTTAAACCTTTCATGAAATCCTCTTTTCTTTTCTTTTCTACTTTTTGATCATATTCTTCATTCATCCCATAATTTCTCAAGACATTTTAGAAATCACTGTGTCATCTATGTCTTTCTTTCATCTGATATTCATAAATATCATACTGACATTATGAGAATATGCTGACACAGGGTATTTCGGAGCATTATTGTTGCAAGACTTTCAAATCATAACATTAACAGTAAGCCTGCAGAACTGTGGAGAGAAAGTGTCCTGATGTGCAACAGTGACACTGTTTGGCTCAGATCTGGCATTTAAATTACAGTTTATACCCTAGTGGTAAGTAGTGCAGGTTCAGTGTTTGGACTATGTTTAAATCTCACATCATGTTTGACTGCACAGATGGAGGTCCATCACAGAAACAAGATGGATGGACTGAGAGGAGCTTTTAGGGGATTGATGGGAGAAGTGGGTAGAATAGAAATCAACGTAAGATGAAGATAATATCTTCCCAAACACTAAAATCCCCAATGGATATGGATATTTTTTTGGATTCCATCAGAGGTGTTCAGAGGCTTGTATAGCCTTACATAACTGCAAGTACCATGATTTATCTAATTACACTGGCCTCCAAAGACCATAAGATTATTTACAACCCCAGACTGTAAAGAGTATTTTCTGTCTTCCTTAAAACAGCCATTTATTAAAAAATTAAAGATGTTTAGATGAGAACGGTTGTCTGTCTCTATGTGTCAGCCCTTTGATAGACTGATAATCTGTCCAGGGTGTACCCTGCCTCTCGCCCAATGACAGCTGGGATAGGCTCCAGCACTCCCGCGACCCTTAAGAGGACAAGCGGTTTAGATGATGGATGGATGGATGTTCAGATGAGAGTGAGTAGCAGCTGCAGGGGAAAGAAAAAAAAAACAATAAGAAGAGAGACTGTGAATGAGAAACAATGTGAGAGAGTGTTGTCATTAGAGCAGGGAAAGTCAACATCAGACTTGATGAAACTGAGAGAAATAGTTTTTTTTTTGTTCAACAATATTTTCAGTGAACATGTTTTTACAAGAGGTACTAAGTGATGTTGCTACTTAGTTAATATAGCATAAAGACCGAACACAGGGGAACAAGTTAGCCTTGCTTTGTCCAAAGGTAGTGAAATCCACTTATCAGAACCTCTAGAGCTCAGTAATTAGCATATTATACTGTTGGTTTAACTTGTATAAAAGATCTCAATAAGATTATATTAGATACATTATATATATAAATATTAGGCAGAAAACTGTCATTTGTTTTTATACTTGAATATATTCATGTTAAGGTAGTCGACTGAAAATGTGTTAAGTCTAATTTAATTGAGACAAAAGCTGACATTTCAGAAATTTGAAAAGTAATCTGCAACAGTTTCATGGAACATAAATACAAAGGAGTGATGAAACAAACCAGTATTTACAGTGATGCAGAGTGAGAGAGAAATAGAAGAGTGAAAGAGAATACAAACAGGAGGTTGAGTGTCTTTAAGGAGTCAAAGCAGCTAAGCAAAGTTTGTTCTCTGCTGGATGAAGTAAAAGCCATTAACACAGTGCTGCACTGATTATGTGATTCCACATATTTCTGCGATCTGCATGTGTGTATCAGAGACAGGGGGGAGGAGGTGAGTTAGTGGGATTGTAACTCAAAGATATTCGGCCTGTCAACTGCTGTGACGGATCATAAGAAAGAAGAAGTGTAACTTCAGGCTGTTTCTGTATTTATGAGTGTGTATAAGTATGTGTGTAGGCATGTCAATGTGTCAAAGGCATTACAATGCAGCATGTACATCTGGCAGATAACAGATCGCAGCGTGTTCGCTCTGAGACACAACGGCGACCATAACGGAACATTCTTTAAATCAGTCGCAAGTCTCAAGATTATACAGAAGTACACACTCAGCTGCATACAAAGCCAAAGAAGAAGAGATTAGTCTCTGGGCACTGCAGAGAGACAGAGACAAGATAAAGTGGGAGAGTGTAAAGACAGAGCGAGACAGGGAGAGAAATGAGCCGATGTGAGGGAATGACTGCACAGGGAGTAAAAGAAGGCAGTGTGGAAAAAGAAAATTAATGGATCATGATGACAGAGTTTACTACTATTATATTTTAAAAGAGGAAAAGAATAAGAAGTGAGGAGGGAAGCAAAGAGGGCGAGATTTACAGAGGAAAGCTGGAACACAGGATGAGACAGAAGGGATGTAGGCAAGAAGGAACAAGATACAGGAAGGAAAAGCAAGTAGGAAAAGAACTAAAGAGGGAAGCATTAAAGGAGCAAAATAGAAAAGAGGAAACAGCAACGAATGAACAGAAGAGACGAAAACAATGACTAAACAAAAACAAAATGGCCTGAAATGAAAATTTAAATATTAAAGAAGAAGTGGGCAATGAAATGGTAGGACAGAAAAGAGGAAAAAGGGGAAGAAAAGTAAAGCGTTCAAGAAGGGAAGGAAGGAAACAACACAGGATACAAGGGACGACAGTCGATCAGTTGGTGGGGCAGTTGTCTATGAACCCCAGGGTTGGTGGTTTAACTCCTGGTTCCCCCCAAATCCTGGTTGAACTGTCCCTGGACAAGACACTGAACACTGAACCTTTGATACATTAAGAGGACTAGATTTCCACAAGAATTTCCCAAAGGGGATAACTTAAGTATAGATTACTATTATTATTAGATTTAAGGAGAGATAAAAGGAAACAATTAAATAAGTCTAACAAGTAAATCTGTACTTCCAAAATAACTAACTCTAGACTTTATGACCAGTGATGGAAGAAAGTAAAAGCCTATCAATTTCATTTTGAGTATTTTACTCATGTGCATTTCTGCAAAAGTATACAATATGTTTTTACTTTGCACACATCAAAAATCTGCATTTCATTGGTTTGGCTAATCACTAATTGCATCCTAAAAAATAAGTACAATGATTCAGTACAGTACACACAGTACTTTGCCTTGTGCACCAAACAAAATGTTAAATTCTGTGATTTGATCTTTATTGTCAAAGTCCACATTGGGAGCTGTAGTTGACATTTCTACATGATTTTATAGAATTTGACCATTCAAGCTTGGGAGTACTTTGGAAAACCATTGTCACTTAACATAGCCCACTGCTGCATCCAGAACTGTAACCTGAAACTCTATTAAGCAAGGAGGAAGCCATATATCAACTCTGCGCAGAAACATTGCCGAGTTCTCATGTCAGAGGGGCTGAAAGACGGTGAAGCCTGTTCTGTGTCAAGACAAGTCCACATTTCAGTTTTAGGGAGAAAAGGATGCCAGGTTCTCAGTGCCAAAGATGAAAAAGACCATCCAGACTGTTATCAGTGAAAGCTTCAAAAGCCAGCATCTGTGATGGTATGAAGTGCATCAGTGCTCATAGTATGAGTGACTTGCATATGCCTGAAGGTACGATCAACGCTGAAACGTATCCAAAGATTTTAGAGAGATAGGCTGGCATCGAGGCAATCTCTTTTCCTGAGATTTCCTGTGGATGCTTCAGCAGGACAATCTTTGTCACGTGCTACAACACTGTGGCTTCATAGACACAGAGTGCATGTGCTTGGCTGGATCCCTTCCAGTCTGTCTTTTACTGAAAATATAAAGTGCATCATAAAAAGGAGAATCAGACAACAGGGACCATCAAGAATGGACAAATATTCCACATGCAAAACGGAGAAAGTTATTATCCTCAGTTCCCACTTGAAAAGTATAATTAAAAGGAAAGATGATGTAACTCAGTGGTAAACATGCCTCTGTGACCATGTTTCTGAGGGCCTTGCAGGCATTAAACTCTAAATTTGCTTTACAAAAGTACAACTAACTGGCCAGACATATTGATATCTATTTAGTGCCTTTAAGTTCATACAGCTGGAGTCTCACTGTGTAATTTGTATAACTCCACACAGAGAAACAAAGACATGTAGGTAGGCGTTAGTGAACATGGAGGTAAACAAGTGAATGCAGGGATAGAGGAGAAATGGAAAATGACACTCAGAGCCGATAAGTGAGGTAATGAAAAAGCGTTTTTCATTGCTATAAGCTTTATTTGTTGAGAAACTCATTATGTTTTCTCAAAGGCCAATTGGTTATTAATCAGAAACAGATCAGTCAGTATCATTCAATTGAGATAAAGAGGAAAAGCCAGAAAGACGGGCGAGAGAGACACATACTGTAACAAGTGAATAAAACACAAAGGGAAGAGGTATTGTGCGAACATGAATTATGAATCTTAGAAGCACCTTCCTGCTGAAAGAGATTAATTGAGACGCAAATAGAAAGAGACAAAAGACAGACTGCCACTGAACTTTAGAAATGTCAAGAAAGAAAATGCAGACTGGTTACATGAAAACTACATTCTTTAATATCAATAGTTTTTGTGCTTTAAGGTCAGTGTTATTTTTGAGACAGATGCACTCTGTATTATGTTCATCCAGTACCTGAATGAAGACTGTATGCATGTAGAAGCAGATTGAAATTTCTGGAGGCCATGGTGGACAGAAAACACTTCCAGAGGATTTTCTGCCATTTTTTAAAGTCTTATACAATTAGTCTTTGTGGAGTCGCCTGCTCAAATCCATCATCATAATTTATTTAACAATTCCACTTCTATCTGCATTTATCATACAATTTATACATTGACAGTGACAATTTCTACTTTTATGAGAATGTAAATGCTGGTTTTGCAATACTGAGGAAATTGGAATGAATATTACTACCCAGTTTTTCTCTTTTGAAATATTATGATTGACAGATGAAATACGAATTGAAGTCCAGAGATATTTTCAGATTTATATTCTAAAAGCGTTTATTTTTCATTCACCTGATTACCTACAGAAATACGGTATGCAATATAAAAGGAAACTGAAATTTTTATAGCGCCCAATGCTTTATGATGCAGTCAAAAAGAGAAAGACAAAAGGAGATGCAGCATTTCAAGTGTGTGCACCAAAATATTTTCTCTTCTGTGTCAGCTCTTGTATGTGTATGTGTGTGTGTATTTGTGTTTGAGTGTGGGTGTGTGTTTCCATATCCCCCTGTGCTGTGCTGCTGTCAAAAATTCCATTAAAGCACACTGGATGTGTCAACAGCAACAGCACAAGAAAAACAACTGGTGCACTGAGCAAAGAGACACGGTAAAATCACAGAGAAATTTAACAAAAAAGGGGGTTTGTGGGGGTTAATGGGTTTGTCCTTGATTTATGTTCTGCTCAGCCAATGTTGCTCTTAACTACATATTGGTGTTACCAACCAAACTTTGATGAGCTTGTTCCACAGATACAGACTGAAAAAGTGTTTTTACTGCAATGCCTCCGTTGGAGACATCTGAATTTAAGATTAGTATTAAAAAAAATCAAAAGCTGTTGTACAAATTTACTTCAAGTCCAGTAGTGATAATTGGGCCCAAAAATCTCAGAGACATGGTATCTAGTCAGATTGCCACACTAGATGACTTTGCATTGGCCTCAAGTACT
>JAUMHL010000011.1:10712958-10730044 GCA_032362345.1 Sandelia bainsii
TTGCTATGTAAAGTGCCTTGAGATGACCTTTGTTATGATTTGGCGCTATACAAATAAAGATGAATTGAATTGAACTGTTGTGTGGTGACAACCGGATAGCTATATACTCTGTTTTGTTGTGTGAATAGTTCACTGTAAATATTGAGCACTTGGGAGCACAGCAGGAGTGAGAAACCCTTTTATTTGAACTGTTTTTTCTCATGTTTATAATTTAGGAGTTTTAGGTCAGAGAACCTGTCTTTGTTTTAGTTTTATTTGGGTTAGGTAAGCCTAGGGCTACATTAGTTCTTTTTTTTTGTTGTTTTGGGCCATGCTCACCTCCGAGGCAATAAAAGCTACCTTTTTGAACCTTAAAGTGACCTGCTGCTGTTAACTTTGCTTGGGAGTGGGAAGAGTGGGGGAGCCACACGTTATGCCCAGCTTACCCCTAGACCAGGGGCATAACACTGGTGGTGCCAGAAGTCCATTGTTTAAAATAAGCGGAAAGCATCTGGTCTTGTTTGTGTCTATAGTCCTACTGCCGTGTTTCTGTTGCTGTACTTCTTTACTGTATTTTGTTCTTTTTTGTTTTATTTTATTGAAGCTCCAGTTATTGTCAACTAATTTTCGCAACATAAAAATAAGAAAACAACCTGAATATACAATTTTTGTCTGAGTACTGTGACTGGTCAAATACTTGTTCTTGTTGTGTCCGTTATTCCAAACACACCTTTCCATCCTGGAATGTAAATACATTTTTTTACCTACTGGACTATATACAGGACACCAGATGGTGTCCAGTTGTGGCTTAATACACAATGTGTGTGTGTGTGTGTGCACCCAAGTCTGGGTGTTTATACAATAGAGTTTTCATCACACATACTGGCACATTGGCTTTTGCACTTTCTTGGCTACTCTCAGCATTTCTAAACAAGGAGGTTCTTGGTTTTTATTGTTGATGGGATTAAACATTGTTAAACTGTTTGTTTAATTCAGTTCCAAGCACTATTTCCCTTGTTCTTTTTCATTTGATTCTAGGCATTTTTGCCCGACCATACTACTACTATACTACTAGTGTAAAGTTACGAAGGATTTTTTAAATAATATTTCATTCACTTAAGACATCGTCTTCTCCTTTACCTTCCTGTTTTCTTTCCTCCCATTCTCACTTTTCACTGTAGAAAGTATAGTTTTTGCAGTTATTGTAGGAGATGAAATACTTTCACTGTACTGTAGTCATTTTTCTGTGGAGTGCTAAGAGGAAATGATGCAAAATGTGAGGCCTGTCAGGTCTGTCATTAGGTACCGTGTATAAACCCTGGTAAAAATGTCTTGTGTTTCTCAGAGGGTTGGCTGATGAGGACTAAATGTCTAATGGTGGCAGCAGAGGTAGCCACGGCTAAGGAATTTAAACAACTCTGAATATAAAGTTTGAATTAATGTTTGAATCTCATGTTTGCAAACTCTCATTGAATATACAATCTGTGATTGTGCTGGAGGACAAGGATAATCTTACTGTTTTCCTATCACAGTTTTAGATTTTACGACTCGACTGTCACTAACATAGCCTACTCATTGACAATTCCAACACTGATCCAATGACACAAACATGAGCTCTGATTAAACCTTGCAGGCAGCTGAAATGGTCTAATCACAGAGAATATGCCACTGAAAGCCAAATGAAATATTGAACATTTCTGCTTGAAAGAAAACCACACTGAATTAAATTACACAGTGGATGAGTTTGAACAACAGAGTGTGAAATGGTAAAAAGAAAATCTTATTCTGTGAAACCAATATACATAAAAAAAAAGACTGCACATGTTTTTCGATCCATCCATGACTTCTCTCACTCAATCACTCAGCTCTACCATATCATCTGTCATCTATGTTGTGGTTCTCTGGCTCACAATTTTACTATTCTGGTTCAGTTACAGTGCATATTAAACTTATTTTCATCAGGTGGATGGAAACATGAGTCAGAATGAACACTATTACTTCTGCTTTTAATGCCTCAGAGTGGCCTCAGAGATTTTTTTAAAGGATAATTACAGTACATTACATTTTATTTTTATTGTTTTGGCGTCTAATTCTACTAGTTCTGATAGTAATTACTTTGGCTGGTACAATGCTAATATCTGGGAACATGGCAGCATCACTAAACAAAGTCAGATAGGACGAGAAATGAAACAAGACACAAAAAGCGTTAACAGATTTTTTGTACATAAAACTAACAGCTCTGTGCAACAGTCAGTTTCGATGATAATTGTAAAATTGACCTTGATTTTCTCTTTGAAATAACTTTGGCTTAACTGTGTTATTAAACTACAAGAATAAAATCTCAGTTTTAATAAACCGGAATGATCTTGTAAGAGTATGATCCATTTTTTTTGGCAGAATCAAATTCAACAGGTGCCTCATGCAAAAAGCAATAAAAAACTAAAGTTACACAATTTACAGATGACGCAGAGCTTTACTTACACAACTTTCAATTCAGCATGAGGTGAGGCAAGACGTCCTTGGCTTTTATTCAGTGATAATATAATCAACAGAGAGCGAGTGAAAGGAAGCAAATACAGTATGTCTACAATGTGTGTGTGAGTGTGTGTTTATGTGAGCCTGCCTTCTGCACGATTTGTTCCGCATCCATGAAAGTTTTTCTTATGCCAAACAAATCACAAGGATAAAAGCTCTTTGACTTAAAGACTTTTATAAGCCTGCCATGTGGTATGTCCATTGTGATTATGTCAGTGTGAGAGTTTATGTGTGTGTGTGTGTTTGTGTCGTACGTTGTGCTAAAAGTGCAGAGAAAGCTTATCTGTTCACATACAGCTGCAAGGTTAACAGCTCTTTCATGCTAATTCTGCTGTAAATATCTGGCATGTGCTCTCAAGCACAACGTAGATTTGATGTGTGTGTCTGTGTGTGTATATAAAGTTAATGACTTAATATTTTTATATGGATTCAAGTTTGTCCATAGAATACAAATACGGCAAGTGACTGCCTTTGTGACACACACACAATCCTGTGTGTGATCAAGAGTTACTGCAGTGATAAAAAACAATAAAAAAAAAAAAGAAAGTGAACATTGTTACTGAGAGATGATACTTTTTGTTACTCTACACAGGAAATTTATACAACCACACACATAAACACAAACTATACGCAACACCCTTTTCTCCTGTTTTTATCACTCCTCTGAATTTCTTTGTCCTTATTCCCTGTAATGTTCTTCTTCTGTCCTTGTATCTGAAGCCAAACATAGCTAAACAGCCTTATTTGTAGCTTCCTGAAAATTCATTTGACATTTATCTACAGCCTTTGAAAGGATTTGAGACCAAAAGAATATATTGCCAATCTACATAGGAATCTGTAGTCTTTATCTAGTAGCCATTAAAAAAGGCACCTTAATCTGAGTTACAAGGTTCTAACTCTTAGCCCAATCTTAAGCAGCTGCTTAGAAATCCTTTACAAAGAATAAAAAGCATATCAGTTTAATAATTACTCAACCCTGAAGTACATTACCAGAAGTATTTTTTTCATAGATAAACATAAAGCACCGTGGCAATTTTACATGTGAAAACAAAACAGCATCAAAACAGCTGGAGAGTTGAGCTGGGACTGGTACATTCAGATTCAAAAGACAGCTCATTCATTTTGGCAACATTTAAACCAATCAAATAGCAGTCATAGGAATATCAAGTCGTTCTCTCTTTCTCTCGGCCAGCTGGCACAAGACCCCAAGTGATGTGTGTGAACACCAAGCAACTGAGCGCAACACCAAGAGCAAAGTGGCAAAAAGATACAGTATTTAAAATCCAGCAAAGACTGTTTACGCAGTTTTCATTTTTCTGAGCAGTTTACAGACTTCTAGCCCTCAATGAGTAGCATGTGCTCTTTAACTGAACCTCAGCAGTAATATACGAAGATCTTCAATTGTGTGATCACTTTTAAGTTTCCTTAACATACTGTACTACATTATAATAATAAAAATAACAATAGTGTGTAATTGTCATTTATGACACAGAATTATGTGGAATAAATAAACTGAATAATAATAAGAAAATAAAAGGATAAAGTGACAGACAAATACAAAGAACATACGATCAGAGACAGAGAGGAGAAGAGGCTGACATGACTAGTCTTTGTGCAAGAAGAGCTGTCAAGGTGCTCTTTGCCCTTGAGTGGGCAGCGGCACATTCCTCCATCTCTCCTATTTTCTCCTCCTCTCGATCCATCCATCTCTCCCCATGCCTTCCAGTAGATTTTAAGTGGATGAGAGGAACTGAAAAGCAGACACTTGAAGTGGAGACACATCTTGCACTCTTACTCTAGATATTTATATCTCCACCCCCCACATCCCTTTTCTTCTTCAGCCTCCCTCACTTTTATCCGTTGCCCTCCACCTGGCTCTTTAATAATACTGTCTCTTTAACGTGGTTCTTTGAAACCTACAGTGGGATGTATATAATTAAATCAACCGCACATAATTATAGAATCAAATTTCATTAAATGAAGAGTCTTTTGAATCTTGAACATTTCAACTGACCTTGGATAAATATGCAAAAATATAATAATTAAATATATATATATATATAATATATATATATATATATGTAAAAAATAATTTTCAGTGATTTAAGACATTCATTTGTTTAAAGTCAACACTTCTTGTTGCAAAGTCACAAAAACCACAAAAAGACACAGAACAATTACAACTAGACTCACAACAACCATAAAGAGATGACCACAAACAGATGCCAAACCACCACAAAGACAAGTGAATGTGATAAAAGCACTGACCGTGTGTTGAGCCTCTAAATTTTTTGTAATTGACAGGAGCGGTCACACCACTTTTGCTTAAGAGCTATTGACTTTGAGTAGGGCTAACAGATGCTGTGGTACGCAACCTGAAAACCAGTACGGTAATAACACTTACAAAGAAAATACTGAATTTGCAATGGAAAGAAGACCTAAACTCTCTGATCATGATCCCCTTTATCCCCTATGGTTCTCCACTCCAATAACCCACAGCAATTATTGTCATTGAAAAAAAAAGAATGCACCTTAGGTTAGGTTACGTTTAAGTTGTTGTTGAGGATATTCACTTTTCAGATCAATTTGCAGTGAACCACATAGATCACTGAGGCTATTAGCTACAAGTGCAGAGAGATGGACTTTTTTTTTTTTAAAGAACCTCTTGTACTGGGGGAAGGTGTGACTGATTTATGATGGCTCCAACACACACACACACACACACACACACACACACTCTCTCAGACACAAAGGTAATGCATACCCAAACACGCTGGTGTGGAGGTCAGGCCTCTGCTGATGGATAGGCGAGGGGAATGGTGATAAGTGCACATGCACGGATACATTTAACCTCAGTTTAGTCATAACTTCAAGATGCGTATTCGGTCTCTCTTTTTTTTTCCCCTCCTCTTTATCTGTCTCTTTTCATCTTCTCCCCTGAATTCTACCCCTGTAACCTCCTCTTTATTGCCTCCAGTGTGTTTCTAGGCCAATTCAATATACTACAGCTATCATTATTCATTATTGTGTCAGGTTTTCCTGGTTATCCTTCCTAGGATTCACACTTCATTCTTTACTTTTCTTGCATTTGTGATTCATTTCATCTGCCACCCTTCCTTCATATCCCTCATATTGCTGATTTTTCTCGTTCCCTCAAACAACATCAACAAACAACAAATAAACAACAAATAACATGGCAATCCATCTAACAACTATCGGATGGATTGCCACAAAATTCTGTCCAGACATCCTTGATCTCCAGAGGATAAATCCTAATTTTTATGATGCCCTTACTTTTTCTCGAGTACCACCATAAGGTTGACATATGTAGTTTTATGTGGCATAAACAACTAAATTTAATGGAAATTTAGTTCAATAGGGCTAAAGTTTGAAATACAAATGTGTCAGCCATGTATAAAACATGTAAAAATAATGTGAAAATAATGTGTTCAAAGTGCTTTTAGAAATAAGTGATCTTACCAGAACTCTGTAGCGTCTCTGCTTGAGGGACTTGTTACCTGTTAATAGGATAATACACCTGTACCTCCAACCAAGCTGTTGGTTGTTGAGTTGTATTGTGGTGCCAGGTAACGAAAAGGAAGAAGATTGAAGTAGAGGCAATGGGCAATACTAAATTGGTGGAGTTCCACCATCAGGTTTGTCCAATACTTTGGTTTATGACCAGCGACCTGCAAAACATGATGTCTAGTATTAATTAGCAAATGTTACAGTAGACTCTTTGGCTATGTCTGAAATCACTCCCTATTCACTGTGTAGTGCACTATATAGGGTGTTCACCATTTTCTAGTGGTGTCCTAATGTTCAGTGAGAATTCTCATACCCTATAAAGTGCATTTAAAGTATCCCACAATGCAACAGCAAAAGTAGTATACATGGCATGTACACTATGTTGTGCTATCGATCCCACAGTGCATAGCTCCCCGTTTTAAAGATAAAAAAATTACTGTTGCGGCTCAAGCAGTTATCTGTGGTGACACAATGTGACACTGATTATCGAGGGAGTGTCAAAAATCTCAATTTACTGCTCACTATTGAGAAGACTACAGCAATTGTCTACTGCCATGCTAGTATGTTAGCATTCTGACATTAGCATATAGCCTAATACAATATTTTTTTTTACATCCTGTCCCCTTTTTTTCCTTAGTTATTGCCTCATGTATTCATTTGTTCTTCATTTTCCATCCACCTTTTCCTTACAGCAACTTTGAGCCACCTTGGTCTCTCTCAGTCTTTCCTCCCAATAGTCATTCTTTTTCCTCTCAGTTTCCATCATCCCATCTTCATGTCTCCTTCCTGCCTTCTGATCATTTCAGCTTCTTTGCTGCCCACCACCTCTCAATTCATCAACCCCTTCTCTTCCAGACCCTTTTCCCCTCCATTTATCCATCATTATAATTGGTCTCCTGGAGGTCTTTGACCATTAAGACCCCTCCAGAACCTGTTGATGCCCTTGACTCTGCTCGACCTAAAACACTTCTGCTGCTTTGACTCCCACTAATCAGGCAGCAAGAAGGATGACACACAGCACTGAAGCACCCTCATGTTGAATGTTATTAAGATGTTGAGATGAGTACCATAAACACACAGAATATATACACATACACACAACTCAAGCCTGACTCTTACAGAGGTAAAGATCAGGCTATAAATAATCAGATGGTGGAGAAACACAAAGACAAAATAGATTTACACACAAATAAAGGACAGAGGTACAGTCAAACACACAATTAAAAGAACAGACAGATACAAACACACACACACACAGGTGGGTGGAAACCAGGTCCTAGGCTGTAATCAGCAGTGATGGAAAGTCAGAATGTAGAAAGGAGATAGTACAAAGAGGAAAAAATGAAATATGAGTCACAGGCACATAAGGAGAACAGCAGCAAACAACCTTATTTGGGCTGAGTTTGATAGAGATGAAGCTGAAGATTATGAGATGAATAACATTTTGACGAGTTTTTGATCATGTTGGATGTCAGTTTTTGGAAAATCAACATCAACTACGTTTCACTTACAGCTATATTTTATGGACAAACCTATTTGCACAGCTCTGTGCAGATTATGTGTGTACCTTTGTGCACTTTGGCAAATCTCTGCAGACTTGTTCCACAATCTTGTGGAAAGACTTCTCCGAAGACTGGTGGAGTTGTTATGATGTCTTAATGTCTGTCTGGTTTGGAGATAACATGTTCAGCAGTCACATGTTGGTGTAATCTCCAGGTGAGCACTAAACTTTGTTCAGGTGTCTACAAACACCTGCAATATAAATTATTACCAATATTAAACCACAGACACACATTTCAGAAACAAATATCAGAGAAATAATTTAAAACTCATTATTACCCATGTCATGGACTTTTTCAGTGAACATAGTTTGATCAGTTATCTTAAAGCTGCTTTAGTGCCTTCACATGTACTAAATGTTATCATATTGTTCAAAACAAATCAGTATTGTAGCACAGTCTATGCAATTGTCATTTATACATTATTCTAATCTTCTCTTAGCAGATAAATTAGCAAGATGCCTACTATGCATTAATAACTGTGTTATTAAAAAAATAAGTGTGTATTTGTTATCAGCTGTTTTTTTTAAATTGAAATGTCATGTTTCAGCATGTCATGTGTGTTTTGTTCATGCCAGATATTTGACTATTGCAGCTCATTGCATCATAAGCCACCACATCTACTTCTAAATCATCAAGTAATGCAAATAAATGACTTCAACTCACTGTCAGCTGTCAATTCTTTTACAGTACTCTTTTGTGTCATTGTTTTTGTTGTTGTGTTTTTTCCTTTTTTCCATGAATTTCATTGTCTCTCTTTCAGTGATTGCTTTGTTTCTCAGCTTCGCTCCATCTTGTCACTGTCAATCTGTGTCTTGGCAGATTCAATTTAATTGGTCTTTATTGCACAAAACGCACAACAAGACGTGATCCAGCCAACAAACATGGAGCATTATACTATATCTAAGGCTGATCTGTTGATGTGTCTGTCTCTTAATTTGCCACTACCAAAGAAAGAACATATACATATATAGTACACTGTGCAAACAGGAAAACAAAAGGATGAACTTGTACATTTGTCTTCACATAAACAGAAATGCAAAACCCTCACGAAGGTTGGGGGTAACGCGCAATGAAATAAAATAGACAGCAGGGTTTTGGCAAAGACCTTTCAATCAGTCAGAGAACTGTCACTCCAACCTGAAAAAGTGTGTGTGTATATATATATATATGTGTGTTTACTGTTGTAAAAATCAGTCTGTGTGTGCATATTTCATTTTCTGTCTGTATGTGTGCATTTACTTATGTTTCATGGCAACACCTTCCTCTTTTAGAAGCTGTCCCAGGACCACAGTTCATGGTCTGTTGAAAAGTTGACATCAATATTTAAATATTCACTTCTTCCTCTCTGTGTTTCAGCTTTTATTTAGAAGTCTTAATGGTTTTAGAGGAGGTGAGATGGGATAAAGAGAGTCCAAAAAAAAAAAAAAAAGAATTTAAACAAGCTATCTACTATAACTAACACAGAATACAAAGGAAAAAGGAGAATTACAATGAAAACAGACAAGGCAGAATGACGAGGTTACATGGAGTATTCCTCAAGCTCAGTTTTTCTGTGTTTAAAATTATAATTCTTGTCATAATCCATTGAAGAGATTGATCGTGATTGTGGCATTTTAAGGCAATCTTCCTGGGTAAATGCTCAAATTGAAGCATAGAGTGATAATGAAAGTCACTGAGAGAAATTCACCTCATTAAATATATTCATTAATGCTGCCATACACACCAATGATGCTAAACATGAGATGAATGAATAAAGCTACAGATCAGAGAGAAAGTGCAACAGTGATTAAAGAATCTAGACAAATCAAGTAAGGCAGTTATGTGTATGCCCCCGAGTTTAGTAAACAGCAGGTTGGCTATGATGGATCACTGTGACTGTGTTACCTGCATAATTCACCCTCAGTGAGATATACAAATACACACATGTACACAAGCACACTGCTGTAATTATAATTTGGGCTGCGCAACTGATAATAGCAATTATTTGACCAGATGCTGAAATCAGGATAACTTTACGATCAATAAAGTATGGACATAGTAATCAGTTTACACATTTTACACACACCTAAATTGGTAAACAACATGCTGTTGGAATTTTAATGTGCATATTTGTGCCTGTGCTCATAGATATATAGATATATAGATATCTATATATCTATATATCTATATATATATATATATATTTTTTTTTTTTTAAATACAGAATATGTGTACACTACTGTGCACATGCTTGTGCACATGGAAGCACCACCCTTGTTCTAGTGTTTTAGTAAGATGCAGTCACAAATATGTTTTTGTAGGGAATGTAATTGCAGCCATTATGTTTTCTATTATTGACAATATGTTGGCAATTAACATATATGGCAAGCTGCAATTACATTTACACTTAACGCGTCAATAAAATTTTCCCAGACAACATGTATTTTGCCTTTTCTGCCATAATATCAGATTTTGCAGTAAACATCCAGTTTGCATGAAAAGTTAAGTATGCTACATTGTTCTACTAGTTCAGATGAATGGGTCAATAATATGGCTGGTTAAGTTTGTAATAATGTTTGGCATTTTACTTTGTGCTCAGTAAGCTACTAGCAGTGGCCGAAAACCCTTAGTTGGGGGCCCATAATAAATTGATCTGAAAATACCACTAGTTTGGATTTACTGTATCTTTATTATGATTAATTACAGTGCTATTTATCACAGTTGACCCACCACTTGGATTACTGGCTCTATTCATTATTCTATTAATTTAAGGGGGGGGAAATCAACTCCATAGCGAAGCAATTAAACAACTGCCCTGAGGGGCAGAATTGCTGCATGAATTTCAATCTGTTTCATTTCAGCCTGAAAGATCATTTGTGCTGCTTTTAAATGCTGAAAACAAAGGAAGCATGTTTGACCAGAGGACGTGTTGTGTGCAAATTGTTGTTCATTACTGAATAAACTCCCAAGGAAAAAGAGAAAAGTATTATCTGTGAGTCCATAAGCATAGTGACCACATTGAACAAAATACGCATCAGTGATTGACACACATGAAAACGCACCCACATGCACGCACAAACACAAAGTGTCACTCGCGGTAGAGCTTGTGTAGATAAATTCTTGCAAATGCTGTTATAGAAAGAAAACAATTTATGGTTGGCAAACATCAACATACAAATTGCCATTTCACTCTTTCTCACACGCACACACACACACACAAACACACTTTAACCACTCAGCCGTAGGACCATCAAACTCAATATCCACAGATGTGTTTGTTGGAGCCAAAAATGTGTCAACGTGTTTGTGTGTGTGTTACCAAATGGTCTCACACACTCTCCCTGCTTCACACATCACAGAAGGTGACCTCTTCATACAGAACGATAGAGTGAATAAGAAGCAAAGATGAGATGGATAGCATAATATTCATACCCCCCCCCCCCCACACACACACACACACACACACACACAGAGACGACTAAGTAATAAAAACATTAATTACAGAGCAGTTTTCTGATGCATCCATTACTCCCTCGCCGTCATACAGCTGCTGCTTTTTCTGCACTTTATATGCTCTCATCTGTCCCTCTGTCAGTCAACATTTACATTCCTGAGGCTCAAAACCAAAGAGATTTGCCCTATTGTTCAGGCTAAATGAGTACATGAGAAATTGCATACAATTTCAGCCAAGTAGGTTGAGACAGGAATTTTAAATCATTATTCCCACTTGAAGTCAAAACTGTTCAATTTAAATTAAATATTTTCCTGACAAGCTGAAATGAAAACAACTCATCTCCCATGTGGATTCATTCAGGTGGCTCCACAATTCTCTTCTCATCCACATTTGACTGATTGGAATTTGTCTTTTCAGTTGTCGAATGAAAAATCTGCCTTAAAACAGTTGATGGCAGCTTCACCTTCACCAATAATAAGCCTTTCCACCACAACAAATCTGAGGTACATTTTTCATTGTTCTTTATTGATGTATTGATAACCCAAATTACTTCTTGGGCTGTACTGCTATTCACTGGTGTTTCAGTAAAACATTGGTAATAAGTCAGTTCAATAAAACGGGAAAGTACAGAATAATCTCATTATAATTGTGTGAAATGGGCTGCCAAAATCATTAGTCTATGGATCTACACCCCATTTTCAGAAAATCTCAAATCTGTGATTTATTATTTTTAATGAACCTATATCTGACAAAAGTAAGTAAAGTAAATGATTTTTAGTGTTTTCACTAACAAACTTGTAGACTACTAGAGTTTGGCTGAGGCATGTTTACTACCGTATTATATCATCTTTCACTTAAATTACATCAATTGAGAATATTAATTGTTGCAGCGCTACTACAGGGTTTTGGTGTCTTGTCCAAGGACACCTCAGACATGTAGCTTGCCAAGACTGAGAATCAAACCACTCACCCTTGGGTTGGAAGACGACTGCTGTAGCCACTGAGCTATCATGCCGCCCCAATAAATATTCTAACTAATTAACTAACTAACTAAAATCTAAAACTAATTGACAAGTCTCACAAAGTTTGATACTACGTGGTGAGCCACAACCCATCTTTGCTTGAAGGAGCCTTTGGTGACTTCAGCAGTAGCTCAGTTGATAGTGCAGTTCAACGCCCGGTTCCTCGAGGCTACATGTCGAGGTGTCCTTAGACAAGACACCAAAATCCTGTAGTAGTGTCGTTGTTGAGTGTGTTGCAGGCATCAAACTCCGAATTTACAAAATGTCAATTTATAAAAAGTTGGTCAATGAAAACACTGACACTTTTCTTTGTACTTTAGTCAAATAAATGAAAGTTCAAGTGAACTAACAAATGACAGACTTCAGTTTTTATTGCATTTTAGAAATTTTTGTCTGACCTAGTTTACCTCCACAGCATTTGATTTGCCAGGCTCCTCCCTTTTATTTTCCCATTTGTCTTTTTCCTCACAAACCTGTCACTTCTAGCCTATCTTGCCCTTCACAACACCTTTTTTAAAAATCTTGTCAGTCCAGTAACTTCATTGCTTAATAAAGTTGTAAACACTCTTCTCCCTCTCTCCTTTAATCTAAAAGGCAGAGAGAAGAAGAGAAGTGCGTCTTTGTGGTGATAGTAGACAATACTCGAAGCTTCACCTTCAATTCACCTACCTGACATGCAGCCACACACAATGCATGCAGTGTTAGTGACGTTTGAAGTTTTATTGTGTTGTGTCCCATCACCAGTCACATTAAGGGTGAGGGCATGAGCTGATGAGAGGATGTAGAAACAGTGAAGGAGAGGAAAGCAAAGATGAATCTCTTTGACCCTGCTGTCCAATGCTGTTCCTAAAAAAAAGGGTGAAATGTTGCTGAAAAGCAGACCAAAGAAAGAAAACACAGCATTAAGTTTTTAAAGAAGAAGCTACATATAGTGTGAAGCTTTCACCTGCCAGATTGTTTGTGCCATTACAGTTTCCATTATTTCATCCTGTCGCAGAAATGTCACTGTAGATTTGGTTGCTTTTTGTTTGTTAATATGTTATTATTATTATTTCTATTCTATGTTATTTATTCTTGGTAGTTTCACTGAGAGGCTACCTCTATTTTGCAGGAACACCCTGATCACATAACAGTTTCACACATTCAGGCTGCCCAGTACAACCAGTCTCCACTGGAGATTAGGGCTCTTGCTCAAGGACTCCGCAGTGGAGATAATGGTAGGGGGGCAAAAAACAATTTTTCACATGCCATACCCATCCTGCCAGGTTGGAGATTCAACTGCCAACTTTCCAATCACAAGCTTCTTTATCTATCAGAGTACCACATGCGCCACAAGGCAGATAAAGTTAGCAATAGTTCACTTGTCATTAAAATAACACGTCAAAAAACGCAGAACAGATGACAGGTAACATGGAGGACAAAGACAAATCAGCAAGCCACAAACCTGCAGAAAAGATGCAAAGTGGTCCACAAATAAACAGGCTCTGTCTGAAAAGGTGAGTAGACAGTAGCAAATAATTTCAGTCAGACTGATACATTTCGCTAATGAACATGAAGTGAGACGAGCTCAGGTAGAGTTCGGTTCTTTCAATACTTTCTTTCAAAAGTAGAACAGTCAAATGCTGGAGCATAGCTCTCCTTACCAGATGGACAGGAGAATGGCCGACAAAGCAGGCAGGCACAAATGAGGAGGTTTGGTCCAGGTACTGCAACAATTTGGCAAGGAGTGAATGCTGGCTGAGGGTTTTTATGGTGGCTGTGATAGTGCTGATGCAATTCAGGTGAGTGAGTGGGTGGAGCAAAGGAATGGGGAGGGAAGAGGAGGAGGGGCATGAGAGCGACCAGTTATGGCAAACTGAGTAGCCTGAGGATGAATGTGATCAGGCAGGGGAAAGACAGGAGCAGGAAATAAACAAGGGCCAGGACCACGACTCTCACAAGAAATGTAAATTATCGTGGAAAAGAGGAACATTTATGTAAGTGAAAACTACAAATAACTGCAGAAGCACAGACTATTTTTCAATGCTACTAGAGAATTTACAACCCTATATTATCTCTGTGAAATATTTTTCTATGTGCAGAAGTTTTTCTTGACCTTGAATTCAGCTCAGAAAGTTTAGACAAATATAATTTCTCAGGACATTGTTTTGGAAATATTAACGGTGTAAAACGCTCATGAATGTGATGCTTTTATGCTACAGTAGCCCTAACAACTTTGTCGCCAAGACAGATTAAGAGCTGAGAGTTGGCTGCGTGGCTGTAAATCTTCTCCTGACAGCTTTGCCTGTTTTTCTCACCCGAGTGATTTGAAGGCAAATCACAACAAACAAAAACCCGCAAGATTTTAGTTTTACTATCTAAAAGACGACAAAATAAGGCTGAAACAGCTGCCACTGAAAAATGCACTGGACGATGCTCAGAGGGAGTTGCAATGACTCTACAATGCATTGCGTCTTCCTGTGTGTGTGTCTCTTTCTGTGCATGTGTTTCTAGACGAAGCCATGAACAGACACAAACACATTCTTGGCAAACAGGGAGAAAGTAAAGAAAAGAAAGCAATGTTGCCTTATACAGACATTGCACCTTTCTCTGAGCTCAAAAGCAGAGCAGCACACGCGAACACAAAGGTCTCTTTATAGCTGTGTTGCCATCACAGCCGATTGGCCTTGGCTGTTTTTGTGTGTAGCCATTTTAATTCAATACCGATGATGAGACTGAGACTAGAATTTATGCAGAAAGTTAAATTTTTTTTTTCACGCTTCATATCAACCAACTGTCTTTTTTCTTTCTTTATGTCTATATTTAACAAAGGCTGTTCAGTGTGGCGATCCTGTTTCCATTGTTTTGACAGCCAACAGGAGAGGTTTCTTTCTATTTTTTTTGGTAATGACGCGCACGTGCTATATCTATTTATCACACTTGAGCAGGACAATCTCTTCTCTTTCTCCATCTTCTCTTGTCCTCTACTCCCACTCTGCTTGAGCTGAATTTTTCAGAGACCTTGTCCTTTTGCGTTATCACAAAAAAAAAAGACTTTGAGTATGAGAATAAAGAGGAAAGAGTGGGAGGAGCAATGTGTGTGTATCTGTACTGTATGTGTGTCCACATTGTGTCTGTGTGTGTAGGCAGTCCTCAAGAGAGTTTTACTCAGCGTTCTGACACAGCCCTCCACTTTTAAACAGGAACATTATTGGAGATTAAACAAAAGGACACACAACACACTTTCTTCCTCTTGTGCACACTTACACACTTCCATACTGACACTTTCTGATGGGCCTGCCTCTTTTATAAAAACTACTTAAACCAAGTAAGGCTGACAAAACACCCAGGCCCCCCTGGGGAGGAGTGGAAGAGAGGCAGGAGTGAAGAGGAGGAGAAGAATTTTCCATCATTTTAATTGCAAAGCTTGTTAGCTTTTTTCTGTTGTTAGTGCCTTGTTAGCATGTCATTATAAAGGCAGACATATTTGATAGACAGCCTGGAGCGGAGCAATTATTTTGCGGGTATACGTGTGAGTGCATGTTATGCAGACAACCAGTATTTTGTGTTTACTACATTTTAAGATGAAGATTTTAACAATTTAACAGTTTTCTCAGCAGCTTTTTTAAAAATCTAACATCCTGTCATTCATACAGCTACGGGACATATACAGGGTTGGTGCTTTGATCAAGGGCACATTGTCTAATTTTCTACTCAATATGGAGAGTATTTCTCCAGTCATATATTTCTGCTAAAGAGTCACACTTTCAACCTTGTGTTGCTAATATCTAGAAGACTGAAAATGTAGAAAATTTATAATTGAGTACTTAACTGACACTAAAACTATTTGGTGACATATGCCCACTTTTTGCATTAAAAATACAGAGGGTGTGAGAAGAGCTAATTTGGGTTTATGCACCCAGCATAGTGACGGGTTGTCAAATATGTGTCCCAAAGACAAAAAGCCCATATCCACTAATTACCTTTATGTTTGGAAGCCTGTGAGCCCTAATTGATATGGCTAAGCAATAAGCTAATTAAAACCTGATTGCCTACTTCATTAGCTGAAGAAATGCTTGGAAAATACAAATAGTGAAAATGCACTTGGTTTCCAGCCCTGTCAGAAATGAGTAGGGTAATGTCATGTCGTCCTCACTGGAATTACTGAGAATGAGTGCAGATTCTGTGCAGCCACATGCACATCTGAGGAGATGGATATTTTCTCTTGGAGCAGTGGCAAATAAGTGAAGCCATGCTAGCTTTATTTAGAAACTATGGCAAAAAATGAAATGTGATTGTGTGTCAATAAGGCTGGAAATAAGGATACGTGTACTGGAACCATTTAATAAATAAAGAAAAATATATAGCTACACTAACAATTACACAGAAATATTGAATTAGAAACATTTTGGTCACATGAGTGTAACAAACCTATTGTGATAAGTGTGTTAGCGCCAGTGGACAGTATCACAGAACTGCAAAAATGCACATGCTGCAATGACAACATCAGCACCATGGACAGCACCATAAAGACAAGATAAAAATATGTTGACTCAAAGCAACAGTTCATAAACTTCTATGAGCCTTTGCAAGATCCACTCTGAATACACCCAACTGCTGCAGCTGAATTTGAGACTCAAATGCAACTCAAATATATTTTTGCTTTAACTTGTACAGTTAATGCAGTGTATTGGCTACACTCTTTTCACTGGTACTGCAATGTGTAGTTGCAATAAATGACATGCAGGGATACAGATGACTGTCAGTGTTAGAAAGAGCAAATGGCCTGGACTCATTCTAAATCACAATATTTTTATGTTTCAGAGCTAAACACAGGTTCACTTCAAGGTCAGATTACAATTTTTAGTGATGTTGTACCACACAAAGTGTCATAGCACTGCAGAAAAATACCATAGTTGCAATGAATAAATTAGCACCATATATACAGTAGTAGGATCACACTACATAGAAATACACTACTCACAAAAAATTAGGGATATTTGGCTTTCGGGTGAAATTTATGGAAAACGTAAAAAGTTCACACTACA
>JAUMHL010000011.1:10736852-10759182 GCA_032362345.1 Sandelia bainsii
GCTGGGACTGAGAATCGAACCGCTAACCCTTGGGTTGGAGGACGACTGCTCTACCCACTGAGCTATCATGCCGCCCCCCCCCCCCCCATATTTGGTAGCAACAGTGTGACTTATATTATTGGTGTTAACGGTGCACTTTTAAATGAGTTCCCCCACACCTGAGGAGGAGACCTGAGGTGGATACTCCACCCTCCACCCCATCTAGTAGCCTACAGTACTTCTGAACAAGCTTAATTAGGAAGTAAAGGAAACCAGTCACCACCGTTCGGAATGTTATTGTGAGGACACGCAATGCCGACCCCCGCAACATGCTGCTCTGGGAGGCTGCCCAAGTCGCCCATAGCTAAAGCCACAGTAATGCCACAGATCTATGGTCACATTTGCCGGCCTGATTAACGTGTGGGCGGGGAGTCAGATTTTTTTTTTTCTACCACCTCGTCTGAATTTTTTTTTCTACCAAATCTTCTGAATTTTTTTTTCCTACCACCTCGTCAATTTTTTTTTCTACCACAAAGTCTGAATTTTTTTTTCTACCACAAAGTCTTTATTTTTTTTCTTCTACCACCTCGTCTGAATTTTTTTTTCTACCAACTCGCCTGAAATTTTTTTCTACCACTTATTTCACCTAAACATTTTTTTCTACCACATGACCCGTAGGGGGCTCCGTAAGGAGCAGCTATAAAATGTTGAATACATTTTTCTAAGTGTCACAAACCCCACTTTACACACTACACTTTTTAAAAATTATTATAATCATACACTGATGATTTGGAACGTCAAGAGGCAAAAGATTAGTTTTCTATTATCCCTATTCACGCTTGTGGGTTACAGAATCATACTGCTAGCATGGCTAAAAAAACACATCTCTATCTAAACCTTCTCTTCAGCCCTTAACTAAAAAAGCAACATCAGCAGTGTTAAAGATGTTACAGAACAGATTGTGTGAGACATTAAACCATCCAGGCATCACAAGGGAGCGTTTGTGTGTAATTACATCCCTCTGTAACATCTATGTGAGAGCAGTGGTAATAAAATCAACAATATTGTCATGTTGTGTAAGTGTAACATCAATTTCAGAAGTTTTCACACACATTTCTTCACACAGACAGACACAAATGTAGAAGAGAATTACAGTAAAAATGCTGGATGGGGTTGCTATAGGAAAAAAAAGAAGAGGAAGAAGAAGAAGACAGAATGCAATACTGCAGTGGACACAGTAGAGGAGAAACTGAAGTAAAAGATGGAGACAAACAGTGAAATGAAAAAAAAATAGAGTGGAGAAGAGTAGATTTTATAATGATATGGCTGCAGCATCAGATGGGAAAGACAGTAGCCAAGAGCAGACTGAGTAAAAGAAATGAAGAGAGTGAGAGGCTGAAAAATAGATGGTATTCCCCCCACACACAAAGCGTGCCTTACCAATATACAATGTTGGAATACTTTTTCACTGTGCTTGGACTAAGAGGAATGTTTTCTCAGAAAACACTGTGTAAAAATAACTAATAAAGTCAGCAATGACACACACAGCACGAACAGCCCCCTTAATGCACCAAGGGTTCAGGGTTCAGTGTCTTGTCCAGGGACACTTCAACATGTGGCCAGGAATCTGGGGGAACCTGGAACTGAACTATGAACCCTGGGGTTCATACACAACTGTCCTACCAACTGAGCCATCGACGCAAAAAATCAATATTAGAAATGTTTTTAAATGTTGGCATTTTCAATAAAACATTTAGGCAAGATTTGAACCAGTCCAAGATGAGATGTTGCAGTGAACTCATACTACCTCAATCACCAAATTGATTCTGAGCACTTTAGAGCATTTTAGGATTCACTGAAATGCCAAGTCATGATTTAAACAGCTTTAAAGAAACAGCAACTAAGCAAAACCACTCAAGTTTTACAGCCACAAAAATATGAAGCACTTGAGGTAATCTATGGAAAGGGTTTAATTAGTGACCAGGCTTGGCCCTTCAGTTACAACCTGTGCCAATAAGAACAATTACATTTGTGCAGTTTAAAAACCCTGGCGACTTCATCACCCTGAGCTGATTTGAAAACAGTCCATCCTTGGTCATAGTAGAAATCAATATACTGTTAAATATAGATATGTGTAATGTAGAAGTATATCTTGCATAGTCTGAGAAGTCCACTTCGTGTGAGTCATCGCTGGAATACAAGTCAGGAATCAGTTATACTGACATCTTGGTTATAGGTAAGTAAAAAACAGTTCATAAACAAAAGTTAATGTCCATCAGTGTTTCCTAGGAGTAATAAAAGACAATAATACAACTGTCTATATAAAGATTATTATTGGTGTAGTGAAAGAAGAAAGAGCTTGTATGTAAGATATATACACGACGGCCACTTGATGTTGTCCCGAGCATTAAAATACACCTCTAAACAAGAGGTTGGCAAGAGTTGAGATTATCATTTTTATAATATACTGTTATACGATAACAAACTACTGTTAATGTTCCCCCTGGGCTCATTTTGTGTATTGGCCTAAAGGAGAAAAAGATCAATGATTTCACTGTGCGTGTGGGATCAATAAACACAAGTTAACCTATTCATCATATCAGATTATACATAACGAGACTGGCTTGGCTTCAATTATATTAAAGGAATGCTTCACCCAAAAATCCATGTCTTGAATATCCAATACTCACTCCATTTGATAAGTGATTGGGAGATGTCTGTCGTCAACTTCGAACAACAGCTGCTAAAAAGGACTCCACTGGGGATCCAAGACTGTCCTGTTGTGAGTCAATAAGTAATTTGTGACATCATGTTATTATGACCAACAGCCATATTGCAGCAATAATGAAGTTATGCAGTTCTAGCAGGCATAGTAATGACGATATAAGGAGAGGTCTTCTAGACTGTTTGTCTGTGTGTGTGTGTGTGTGTGAGTAATTGTGTAGGTTTTTCAGTCTATATTTGTTTAAGAAGAAGCTGTTGCAGAGTCTGACTGTGTGAGCTGGAATACTGTGGTACCTTTTTCCAGATGGTAGGAGGGTCTCGAGTGTATGTGAGAGGTGTGTGGAGTCTGCCACAATTCTGTTGGCTTTACGAATGCAGCGTATTGTGTAAATGTCTGTGGCGGAGGGCAGGGAGCCCCAGTCATTTTCTCAGCTGTCCTCACTATCCGCTGACGTGTCTTATGATACAGGATGGTGCAATTTCCCAGCCTGGCATTAATGCAGCCGGTCAGGATGTTCTCATTGTCCCTCTATAGAAAGTGGTGAGAGTGTCGGTTGATAGATGAGCCTTTTTCAGTCGTCTCAGGAAGTAGAGACATTGTTGAGATTTTTTGGCTATGGAGTTGGTGTTAAGGGACCAAGAGAGGTTCTCTGCTGGCTGGATGCAGAGAAATTTTGTGTTCTTCATGATCTCTGCAGGAAAGCCATGGATTTGCAGCAGGGAGTGGCTGTGCTGTGGTCTTATGATGTCAACAACCATCTCCTTAGTTTTGTCAACATTTAGAAACAGGTTGTTATGTTCACACCATTTTGTTAGTCACTGCACCTCCTCTCAGTATGCTAACTCATTGTTCTGGCTGATGAGTCCCGCCACGATTGTGTCATCAGCGAAATCGATGACATGGTTTGAGCTGTGAGATTATGTCTAACAGACACAGCAGCACCACTACCAGCACTGTTCTGTGAGTCTGAATTCACTGGAGACGTCAACAACATTTATCCACAATAACAATTATAAAACATATTTATACTAAAAATATTGAACAAACACAGCATACTGTAGCTTTAGGGCAGTACTTATTTTAACCTAAACCTCATTTTTTTGTACCTAAATCTAAGCAACTGTCTGTTTGCCTAAACTTAACCAAGTTGTTTTGTGGTTTTTCATTTTTACATTATAAAAGTCAGAAGCATTGTGTTTAAGGATTTTTTAGGAATTATTGAAATACCTGTTATAATGATTACACTTAGTGGAATTTTAGCAGCAACTGAAATATACCAGGCAAACAACAAACAGCGGAGACATTTTTTGTTGGATTATTCCCTTAAACTTGGTACTTTAGTCAACAACAGACGTGTAAAGTGTACTAAATTATTTTTACTCAATTAAAGTCAAATAAAAGAAAATAATTTCTCATTTTAAATGTAACACACTCGGCTAAGTGTAATTTGGATTCAAATTCATTTAGATCTTGATTTAGTTCTTGTGTGTCCATTTCTTTATTCTAGTGCACTTAGCCAAGATGTGGAATTTAATCTTTACTGCATGACATGGAAAATCAGCTAAATTCCTAGCGCATTCTTGGACACACTTTTATTTTTTTTTGCTTTGCAACAGAAATGATTTAAATTGTAGTGAAATAAAATACTTTTACATACATTTTACATAAGTAAAAGTAAAATAACAGTTTTTAAAACTACTCAGTACTCTACACAAAAAAATGAGAGAAAAGGCTATTTATTATTTGCATCTCTGGTTTCTTAAGTTTTAGGTTTCCATGCCTCACAAGTGAGACAGATATTTCATGTCAGCACATTATTCCTTTCTTTGACATTGTCTCTTTTTTCCTGCCTTCATGTCTACCTTTTCTAATTTCACCCTCTTCATTTTGTGCCTTCCTACAAGTACATTACTTCTCCATTAAAAACCAGGATGAGCCATGTAATTGCCTCCAATGACTGAATCCTAATGAAAAAAAACAAACATTGCATTAGTGGCAAGAAGCCATGTGTGAGCCAGTGTGTGTTTTTGCATGTCAAGCTACCAGGCATTGACCAAAAAAGATGGTATTTTCTGTCAAACCTGCCTGTTACAACCATTTAACCAGCACCTGTGTGTGTGTGTGTGTGTGTGTGTGCTTGAGTGTGAGCATGTGCCAATCTGCTAGAGCCCTGACCAATGCAGATAATATTCTCTCAGAGCCTTTTTAACCTGACTGTGTTTGTGTGTGTGTGCATGATTGTGATTGTGGGTGCCTCAACCTGTGTTCACAGACCTGCATAAAATCCAAGTCAAAGTCTTGTATGAGTTGATGACAGCAGAGAGGATATTCAACCATACTACATGTGGGTGTATGTGTGTGTGTGTGTGTGTGAGAGAGAGAGAGAATAAAAGAAGAGAGAATGAAGAGAGAGCAGAGAGGAAAAGAGAAACATCTGCCAAACAGACAGGTTCTATAGATGCATTGAAATACATGTACTGACTCACTTGCTCAAACACACACACAATCATGCACAATAAAAACAGTCAGACTAAGGAGCCACGCATAGCTGACCCACAGGTAACATGCGAGTCATTACGGTAGAATTTCTAAACACAAAGGAAGACATTAGTGTTTCTCAAGCTGTGGGCAACGCCTGTCTGGGCGATGTAGAACCATTACAGGGTTGGCAGTGCAAGCCTGGCGCTCAAAACTGAGACTGAACAAAAATAAAGTCTGGATTCATCCAGTATGCACAAGGACAAGATGGATATGCTTTTTTGAGAAGAGGAAAACAGGTAATGTTCAGTTAAGTCAAATCTAAAATATAAAGAAACCCATCTTGCTTTGAATATTGCTGTTATTGTGGAATTAAAGTATTTTACATTTTGTTTCTAAACGTTTGATTTTGGATTTTAACTTGGATATTTCCTTTGCACAACAGAAACTCATAAGAAACATACATACTACTATTAGTATCATTTTAAACAAATTCAGCTTGTTTTTATTTCCAGTGTTGTTAATAGTCGATAAAGATTAAATCAGTTTCTAAAGGGGGAGATGACAGACAGTGTCAAAAGAAAACCACAGGTCTGTGTGATCCAGCTCATCAATTTAAGAGACAAGTGTTTGGATATGAACTCTCCCAAGTGAGGAGGAGGAGGAGGGCAAATCTTCCTTGAGGCAAAACGTTGCATATTACCTGTAAATAAATAAATAGATGGATTGGAATTGACAGAGCTGCAACACAGTTAAACTTTAATGATACTTATGGGAACATTGCACCACTGCAGCAATATGATATAAAAAAAAGATCCTTCCCATTTCTTCTCTGCATCCTTTCCTCTCTCTGCTATATCTAATAAAGCAAAAATGAAAGAGAGAGGCAGGGTTAGAGAATGAAGGCAGGAGAAAAAGATAGTAAACAAAGGTCACACTAGAAATAAACCGTGTAAGGACACCTTACAGTAACAAAGTTGTTTTTTGTGTGGTATTTTAATTTTGAAATTATGGCAATTTTACTTGCGGTTTGACATACTTTTTAACGACACAGCTGTTACAGTGGAGTGAAAATAAAAGTCACACGATGAATACATGATAAACTGTGTGAGAACGGGACAAATGAAATAAGCCAAAACTGTTTGTCTGTTATCTCTGGAGGTAGAGCTTAATGATCAGACAGGTGCTGCTGTCAGCTCACAGTCGAGATGCATGTTGTTCACTACAAAACAATCACAATTATGCAACAAAGTTAAGAAAGATGTCGTTATGGGGCTGTGGTTAAGATTAGCTTTACCTTACCTTAAACATTCACTGAGTTATGCACCACCTGATGATTACGCTATGGGACCCAAACTACAAACACACCTGCCATGTCGTGTGACTAACAGTTCATGTTGGGTCTGACTGATTGACTGGTTATACTTCACACTGAGAATGAACAAGTAGAGAAGTTGAACCTAATGCAGTTTGTGGTGGATTTCACTGTGCACAGCTCTCACAGAATAAAATTCAGACAGATGAATATGAATGTTGTAACTCGCTGTCTAAAGGAGAACATAAGAAACTGTACTCTCTTTTTGCTTTTTATGCCTCTGCACTGGTGACAGCTGTAGCTGGAGGCATTATGTTTTCAGTTTTTTTTTTCGTGCATCCATTTCATTCTCGTGAGTGCAATATTTCAGGAATGCATTGAGGGAATTTCTTCAGAATTGGCACAAACATCCACTTGGACTCATGGATGAACCGATTGCATGCAAAGGCATGCAACCCCGATGTGGTAATTCTAGTAGGGCTGCAACCACTGTGGAGTTTATATTGTTATGTATTGTATATATCTATACATTGTTGTCTTACTACTGATTTTATTATGCTCTTAATGCTTTGGAAAAGTGACAGGCAATTAGCTTAATATTGCTACATAAAGTTGGTTGACACCTAACATTGTTATTTTGTTTATTTGGCTTTTCTCCTTTTCTCTTTTATGGGTAATTGTAAGGCTGTAGAGAAGGAATTCATTGTTAGTTTGGACAAAAGGGCTTGGTGCACAAGTAATTGTACTTCTACAGCAGTCTATAGTAACAGTACTCTTACTTGAGTACAGTTTTCCTGTGCTGTTTCTAGTCTTGGAAATAAACATAAATCTGGAAAATGAAAGAAAATGTGCTGCATTGAGGGAATTTTTTGGCCAGAACCCAATCCCCCCTTTTGAGTTTATTCTTTCAGATGTTCCTACACCATTCATTTATTCCTTTTTTCTTGTTTTTTTTTTTATTTCTCCCCTTTCGACTTCACTTGCTCTCTTTTGTTCCCTCTGGGTTTAGAGAGGGTAATTAATTCTCTCCCTCCTTGCCTTTGCTTCTTCAACCATTGCTTGCAGCATCTAGTTATCTATCTTTCTTGTTATAGGGACGTACTTTATATATATATGTATGGTACTAGTCTATCCACCCATCAGTTTGCCCATTGATCCATCCTGTCTAATCTTCACTTTCTTGCCTTTTCTCTCATGTCTTCACCACCTCTATCCCTTTTTCTATAAGTTGGTTAGAATTTGGTCCTGAGAGAAGCCTGAAAAACATCTTTAAATCATTTCCTTCTCCAACTTTCTTCAACCTTTTCCCCTCCCCCCGCCTCTTTCATGCACCTCAGTCATTTCATCCATTACTACCTTTATTATATGCATGTCACTTTCTCTTACATTTCATACCTCCAAAACTTACTGCCACCTCCTTCCCATTCTCCTAGTTCTAATTTATGGTGCTTGACTTTTCTGCCATTAATCTTCCGCCATCCTTAAATCTTCTTCCAGCACAGTCTCTCTCTGTTTGGTCCATTCACTCCATTTCCCCTCCATCTCCCAGTAAGTCCCTATATCTCCCTCTTCCTAAAAACTGCCCTGTCATTTCTCAACTGCATCGCTCGTCCTTTTGTGTTTATCTCTGCATCCTCCCCATGTCACCTTCTCAGCTTCCCCCGGAGAGCAAGCCAACAGTTGTGCTTGAAGCTGTGGCTCATCTTTTGTGGCCAAGTGTGATGGGATTGGAGTCAAGTAATCATAACAGTAAATTATACACATAAGGTTTTCAGTACTTATTTCAAGGAGTGCATGAAATGTATTTTTTAAAAGTAGTGACTCATCCCGCTCTAATCTTATCACCAATGCACAGCCTCAGGAGTAATCTCATATCACATAGCTTCATTTCAGAGTTTTCTGCAGCCATATTTCGTGTTGGACACATTGTTGTTCTTAAAAGTGATGGCCACATGAACCCACATGCCCAACACAACATAGAATAGATAATGTTTGATTTTGTCTACTAAGTAAGATGCACGCTCTTTCAATTTCTCTGTTAAACTCTAACTGTGTTTGGCATGTCCAGATTCTTTAGTTTTATTTACACTTCACACTTGTCTCTCCATTGCTGCCTCTTGGTCAGAAGGTTCACAATGACTGAGTCAAAATGAGACAGTTGCGAGATTCGCATGAGTAAAGCTGTGACCATCTGCCAATTACTAAAATGCATGCTGGCATGGAAAGAGAAAGTTTCACACTTTGCACTCTGGAGCTAATCATGTTCCTGTTCATGAGGACATTTTTTGATTTAAAAATAATAATAAATGTGATGACATTTGACAGAATGCCCATGTAGAAAAAAATCTATTTTAAACTGACTGGACTACTTTAAGCTGACTGGATTGGATCAGATAGTGTGTTAAATGCTCTGGTCATTTTGTACATGTTGATATTCTGCCTGGTTGTATTTCTGAACCAAGACAATCAGTCCAGACTAAAGTCATGGACTGTCCAATGTACAGATAGAAACTGCCATCAGTTATTCTAAAAAACGACTAAAATTAAATGACAAACAAGTAAGTCCAGAAGTTGAATTAACCAAAGCATGTGTTCCATACAGGGGAGTCCGTATGAGCATATGAATATCAGGTTGCACATGTGCCACTTCTACAAATAAAACTCAAGCCGCACTGAGATCCAAACTAATGATGCTTTTAGGTACTCCTCAACAACCCATAAAGTCCAGGTTGTACTGTATTACATTTCTAGGTTTATTACTGCCAGGCTGTTGCCCCCAAACATCTAACAAGGCATAAATATTGCTGTACCACACCTGTAATTAACCATATGTCTAGCCTAGATCATTGTAGTGGGGATTTCATTGATCTAGTTAAAGTGAGATATTTACTTGTGGTCACAACCTAAATCCAATTTACAACATGATCCTGTGATATATACTGACATTACAAGTTTACACAGGCTCCAGGGCACTCTTTAAAACAACTGGCTGGCACACTAAATAATTGGGACGCAGCAGGCCATGAAGAGTGTCAAGTTCATCTTCACAAAATACAACTGCATTTATTGATCTCATGTGAAGCTGCCTTTGGAATGGGGCAAGCCTTGACTTTAACAGGTTATTCTTGACCTTGACCTTCACACAACAAACAAACAGTAATGATGTATTCAGTCTAGAAATGTTACTAAATGTCCTCACTGGGATTCACCCACCCACATGTATACCATTACAACTGCTCATGTGTGTTTCCAATATCTTCATTGCTACACAATGTCAGTATTTGCAACTTTTCCAAGTGTAAAATTTTAATCTGGTGGCAAAGGGCCTCAGTGCTCAGCAAAGGAGATTACACACTGAGACACGCTGAGCTAAGTTAATGTTAATCAAAATCACAGTGAAGTAACAGAAGGGGAAAGGATGCTTAGCATGAATCAATGAGACCGAGATGAAAGGACACATGGAGAGTGAGAAGCGTGATTATTGCTTTCTGAATAATAGGAAGATCATACAAAAAAGCTAGAACTATTGAAAGTATGATCAAAGGAAGTCCCACTGCTGAAATGCATGGCGTTTCACAAATCTGCCTGCTAAGCGTGTGTCTTTTCATGTGTGCGGCAATAGATCTGTGTGTGTTTGTGTTTTCCATTAATCTCCTTTTGTTTTCTATCAAGTCTCAGCATGGGTTCACTCATGTTTAAAGAAGCTATTTGAGAATCAGCGACTATAGATTACTGTTGAGAAAAATCACTACACTGTCAGAATTTATCAGCACAAAAATCATCCCAGTGTGTATCCTCCTGTGCATGTATGTGTTCATATAGTACAAGACAGAGGGTTTTCTTGTTCGGGCATATGTCGGCATGCACGTGCACGTTTGTATGTGTTCGCTTCGTGTGTGTTTTTATCCCTCCTCCTGGAAAGCCCCACGCACCGTCTGTCTCTGACTGATTCAGTATTCATTGCCACAGAGAGAAAGAAAAAAGAGACGGACTGAGAGGGAGAGGTGAATATGAGGAGGCGGAGGAAGGAAGGAAGAGATTCTGTGAAGTAGAAAAAGCCAAAAAGACAGCAAGAAGATGGAAAGAAAGAAGGGGAGGGAACATATTTATGTAAAAACAAAAAGATAAGAGGGTGTTAATGCTAAGAAGTTTTTATTTTCATTCATGATTCAGTTGTCTAAACAGATGTCTCCACGCTCCTTACACCTGCCTCCTCAAATGCAGCAATTTTACATCCTGATGTTAGATGTCACCTGCACTCCCAAAAAGATTTTACCATCACATCTGCAGCCATTTTGTAAGACCAGGTGCTGCAGACTTTCTATTTTGTTTTTTGTTTTTTATCCTCTTCCCCAAATGGTGGATCTCGCTGTGAAAAAAAAAGAAAAAACAGAGCCACTGGAGAGGTGAGAGGGGTGTAGGAGGGCGACAGGGAGACGAGAGGAGGCGGAGAAAAAGACAGAGAATAAGAGGATGAGGGAGGGAAACAAAGAGAAAATGGAGGCTGGGGGAGGAGAGGGGAGGGTTTCCATCCTGTTTGTTTTTCATTAGGGGTTTCAAATCTAATGAGAGGCTAAGAGCGAGACATGAGGGAGACATGACTGAGACAGAAGCAAAAGGTAGAATCCACACAGAAATTATAGCAAATATGCAGACACACAAAAAGTGAGGAGACACATAAGATGTCCATATGAGATAGAAGAGACAGAAAGATTATGAAAACAGATAAAAAATAAGAAGAACAAGACAGATAACATGCATTAATGGACAAAGGCATAATAATGAGACTCCCAGCCTTACTGGCACGGCGTACAAATATAACTGCATACAAGTGTTAACACAAGGAGTGTGTATGTGTGTGATCAGAGAAACAGACAGAATCTGTTTGTGTTGCAGTCGGGTGAGTCTTCACATTGTTTTAGCTCTGTCTACATTTCCAAACAGAATCTCTAATTAATCTGCCCATTGGGGTCTATAGCAAACTGTGTGTATATGTGTGTGTGTGTGTGTGTGTGTGTGAATATGTGAGAGAGAAACAAAATGTCAAAGCAAATACAGAAGCTGCAAAACACTGGTAAGTAACTCACACTGGAGAGACACGGAGGTGAACATTTTGAGTTTTCAGTTCTCTCTCAAAATAACACTGCAGCCGCCTGAAGTTTGCCAAAGCTGGACCTGGAGACTTTGCCACTGTAGAGAGGAAAATTAATCCCCAAGTTTATCATGGTATCCTAAAGGATAATGTCAGGGTGGTTGTCCACAAGCTGAAGCTCAGAAGAAGCCGGGTGATGCAACACTGAAGTAAATCTACTACACAATGACTTCAAAGACACAAAATCCACCTTCTGGAGTAACCCAGTCAGAGCACAGACCTCGACCCAACAGACATGCTGCGGAGTGACATGAAGAGAGCTGTTCACACCGTCCTAAGAATATGTCTGAACTGAAGCAGTTTTCTCAACTGTCTTCACTATCTGCTCTAGTGTCTTAATATCTGAGATGGTGCAATTTCTCAGCCAGGCAGTGATGCAATCGATGCAAACGATGATAATGTTGGTTGGTAGATGAGCTTGTTTTAGTTGTTGTAGTGGTTATCCTGGCTATGGAAGAGGACAGGTTATCTGCCAGATAAATGCAGAGAAATTTTGATGACTTTTACTGCACATGTCTCTGGGCAAAAAAAACAAAACCTGAATCAATCTCTTTCTCTTTCTCATTCAATTGCAATTCATGCACATACAACATTCTCGACTAGTCATATGTGCATGAATTACATCTAGACATCAAAGGTAGCTTAGAAGTTGGGAGGTGGTTCTTGTGCATCCTATGAAATATAATCCTGGTGGCACCATTGATTGTTACATGTTTTCTATGACAAATTAAAATTATTTTAGCAGAAAGATACATAACTTGCTACTTACTGTAGTGACTAGGACAGACACTGCTTCCAATTCAAACAGGTCACAGTCAACAAAGTTCCTCCAAAAGCCTGGCAAAATCAGACAAATTAGGAAAAACTGCATCAAAGTTCAGAAGAATAAACTAATTATCAACTCGTTCTTATACTTGTAGTATTAAAGTTTGATGCTCAGATGCTAAAGGTACCCTTTTCCTTTGTTATGAGATGCACAGTGTCCCAATGCCTCCAGTGTTAATTTACCCAAGGTGATATTTGACACCGGAGCAGTTGCTCTAACCAATTGCGGTAATATTGGATGCTTTGAGCTTTGACATTCCCATTAGACAGAAGAGGTCTAAGTTTGGGGTTTTTCCCCATTCACACACTTTCAAGGTTTTCTTTTATTGATATGAGTTATAATTTATCTGTGCAGTGGATTTGCGATGGCCATCAGTTTTTTCATCAGTTTTGGGAACAGATGTGAAATAAATAAATATGTAATGCTATGTTTTATTTTAAATTGCCACTAATCTCCGCCAGTGAGTCAAAACCACACCAAAAGCTTCTGTTAACTTCACTGCACAAATGGAAACTTGGTCATTTATTGTTAGTTTTTTCAGGTTTATATGGAGCTGAAATTATGATTAATGAAAAATCACAACATAACTGACAGCTATAACTATCAATAGGATGATGATCTATAATTGTATTATGCAATAATAATTCCTGCCTCTAAAACAAATATGAAGAAATGATGAAATACATGTTTAAAATGTCTTGTCTTCTATATGAACATCGTATTGGCTACTGAAAGTTTAAAAAAAACCCAGCTCAATTTGTGTACAGTATAATATTACATATGATAAGATGATTATGATAACGCTGTCATGTTCCTCCTACAGCGAGCTCTTACTCACCTGGAGAAGTCTGGGAACACTGTGAGAGTCATGTTTTTTGACTTTTCTAGTGCATTCAACACCATCAAGCCTGTGCTCCTACAGGAAAAGATGGAGCACACGGGGCAGACCAACATATCTCACAATGGATAATGGACTCAGTTTGTGAGGGCTCATGACTGTGAGTCTGACATGCTGACACAGGAGCCCCGCAGGGAATGGTTTTGGCGCTGTTCCTCTTACCATCTATACTGCACCTACTATTCTGTCACCTGTCATCACCAAAAGTTCTCTGACGACTCTGCCAACGTGGGCTTGATCAGAGATGGGGATGACAGAGAGTACAGACAACTGACACAGAAGTTTTTGGACTGGTGCCAGCAAAACATCCTCCAGATCAATGCGGGGACAACCAAAGAACTGGTGGTGGTCTTTCGCAGGCATACTCATCCCGATAGATAGCGATAGACTGCTACACCCAATGTGTCTGAAGGAGCAGTATTGTAGGTCTTTCTTTCCTGCTGCTTTACAATCTGTGATGCTCCCAGTAATACCAAACTCATTAACTGTTACTGTCTATGAAAGCTATGACATTCAAACAGACTGTAGTGTAAGTGGTTGACTGATTGATTGACTCTTGCCTTGACTCTTTATTGTTATTTCTTCTGCTGCTGTAACGCTGAAATTTCCCCAGCGTGCGACAAATAAAAACGTACCTATCTTATCTTATCCCATTCTTCACTTCAGACCAAGTATGCTATATTATTAATATGTTTTAATTTGTAGATTCAATTTACTTTATGATATGGTAATGATAGCAGTATCTATTCTGCATCATTTGTCCAATATGCAGTGACTGACTTTCTCCCATATGCAAGGTTGTTTGAGTCAATGATATTTGAGATGTATGTTCTTTATTTAATTTGAAACGTAATCCTGTAATGAACCATGTCCATATGTATATTTTACAGTGGTATTCATCCATCCATACATTCTCTAAAGTGCTTTTCCTACCAAGGGTCAAGGGGTGTTGGAGCTCTTCTTGGGCGGGAGGCGGGATCCATCCTGGAGGGAAGGTCACCAGTATATCATAGGGCTTGAATACAGAGGCTACAGAGACATCCAGAGCCATAAAACCATTCACACTCACATAGACACACAGCAAAAGGTCACCTGTTAACCTAACTGCATGTCTTGAGGAAACCCATGTAAGCATAAGGAAAACATGCTAAATCCCGTACAGGGGTGTTTATAGGTTTACAGGTTTATAAATGCCAACTGTATCTGTATCGAGAACACTTAATTATATGTATACACTTAAATTACATATTAAAGATAAAGGCAGGGGGTGAATATTAACTTCAAATCTGAAAACGCGTTTGTGTTCATTGCCATAGTAATGCCATTAAATGTTACATATTTTACAGCGTCCTGATACAGTTTCTCAGGAATGTAGATGAAATATTAAAACTGACGTCCATCAGATAAATGCATTGTATAGATAACTTATTACAAAGACTCTTGTTTGTTCTGTGGAGGAATACTTAGGTTAATCTTCCTCCTCAGCATAAGATGAGATAGACCATGAACAGTGGGGACATAAAGGTTAGAGAAGCAAGCTTGTGACCAGAAGGTTAATAGTTTAATGGAAGAATTAAATCTGGGTGGGACAGGTGAAAAAGCAGCGCTTGCCCCTCCCCCATTAGCAACATTGTGGTGCCCTTGAACAAGACTGTTGGACCCAACTGTTACTCAGTAGCCACAGGTTGTGATGGCCTCTCAGCAAATATCACCCTGAATAAATACAGGTTAAAAGCTATATATGCTCAACATTAAGTATTTAAGACAGACTGAAAAGCCTCATGTAGAGTCATCATGGAGAGGGGTGAGATATGATACTGACTGAACTAAAAGTACAGAAGCTTAAGAAAACTTCTTCACACCCAATCCATATTTGCAAAGTGGGAGAGCTATTTTGGACCGATAAGGCACTTCTGCTGCATGGATGGACACAAAACTTTCCCTATTGAATCATCATGTAGGGTTCTTTGAGCAAAAACATTGAAGGCACAAGCCTGTAAGGATAAACATTTAGAGGGAGATGTTTAACTAGATGTTAAACTAGTAATATACAGTAATATGTATTTCATTTGCTGTGTAAAGGGGGTATGCTTGCCAGATTGTTACTTTTGAAAAATTATAAAAATTGGCCCCTACCCAAATAGTGACACTGGTAAAGCCGATTAAGCAGGACAATTAAGGTGCTGCCAACCATCTGACAAGCCCTTCAACTGAACCAAACTGACATCTTTAAATAACATAATCATAATCATAGTCATAATTTGAATGGTGAAGTTGAGGACCAAGAGCTGACATGATGTGTTACTTGTTTGTGATGTGGTTCTAATGATGTGTAATAGGCATCAGACAGATGTGTAATGTAATGCATCCTCCTCCATGAAACATTGTCCACAGTAGGTTTAATGTGCTAAATGGAGCGTGGGTTGGACCAGTGCAAAGTTTCTCTGAATAAATTAATAATAATAATTAATAATAATGTGGTGCACAATGCACATTTCATTGCATATTTTTATGTGTGTTTCTTTATGTATTTTATGGTGTTTTATGTGCATGTATGTAGACAGTGAATGTGTATGTAATTCAAATCTGCACTTTGTCTTTAAATAATACAGTTTCTTTGCACTTCTGGTGAGCTTTCTATAAACCTCAACAATTAACATGAAAATGAATATGCGAAATACCAATCTTAAATCAGGTTCTGGCAGTTTTCATTCTATATGAAACTGGAATTTAAAAATGGCAGGTGGATTATAAGTGCCCCTGTATTTGCACAAAGACAAAGATCATCCCTTACTCTTTCCAAAGAACATTCACTGAATATTCAGCATTGCAAAAAGGACACATAAAAATGTTTTAACTTCTGACATATGTAATAACTGAGACCAACCATCCAGACAGGCAGCCCTATATTGTATTACCTGTCACCTGTCAATATTACAGTCCTCATGCAGGATACACTTCCTCAGTTTGCTTTTGATAGCTACAAAATTAGCCTGGCTGCCACGTTAGCTGTTCCTTTCCTGCTGGTTCAAAGACAGCTGCTTTCTATTCTACCATCCTACATACAGTAACTATTCCTAGCTGTAACTATTCCCCACTTATTTCAGTTTGTTTTGTAATTTCCAAAATGTGTTGTATGCACTACTGCAATCAGAGAAATGAACCCGATTCAGATGGGACCAGTCCTTTGGTCAGGTCAATCCTCTCACCAAGTGAAGAATATCTGAGATGTGAAGGCTTTCAACGTCGGACAGTTTGTTGCTTCCTAAAAATGAGATCATCCTGCTGGAAACCACTGTGATCCATAATTTAGCTGCCAAACATATTGAATATTGAAGAATACTGTATGTACATGTAGACTTTTGAAGTGTCTGATTCCACTTGTCATTCACTAAAGTAGGGGAATGCTGCTGGCTTAGTGACTCTCAAATCCTACTATTAGGTTTAGTGAGTGGATGTAATTCATCGCTGGAGACATTATGTAACCTAGTTCACTATCCGTCTCATTTTCATGAATGCAATATCCCAGAAATGTCTGGAGGGAATTTCTTCAAAATTGGCACAAAAGTGTAATAGAACTCAAGGATGAACTGATTACATTTTGGTGCCCAAAGGTTGAGGTCACTGTCGCCTTGCATGTCCCATTCTTGTCAACTTGTCAACAATATCTCAGGAAGGAATTTCCTTATATCTGGCACAAGCATTCACTGTGGCTTGTGGATGAACTGATATGAGTCTCAACAGACATGCACATAAACTGCAACTTGACTGGTCCAGATTAATGGACACATACAGTATATTCTGTCCCCAGACAGGCAATAAGCTGCAGAAAAATTACAGAAAGAGATGGAGTTCCCCTGTTGGTCTTTTTTTTCACTCAACACACTGCGGAGTCAAGGGTTTGCCTAATTAGATAGTCTTACTAGTGTCTCGCTGAGATCAGTTACATCAAGTTACATATTTTGTCCAACTGTTTTTCTCCCACTCAATCTCTCCATTCCTTATCTTCTTTTCCCCTCTGATTCATCTCTCCCTTTCCCCAATTGCCTACTAGCCACAAACTAATTACCGAGTGGCACTCCCCATGGGATTGACTAGCCTGCATTAAGCTAATAAGTACGCACCTAACGAACAGAGTTGGCTGTGCAAGTGGAACATAGATGACAGACATGGATGCAGAGGTAAGATTAGAAAAACTGAGAGTGAGAAGGTGTGGCAGCCAGAGGGTGTGGTATCAAGCAAACACTAATTACAGCTTAGCAGATTTTTGTGGCTGTATGCATAACTGTGCATAACAGACCAGAAGTACAAGGTACCAAATTGGTCATGTAGTTTGAGTTTATGCTACATAGGACAAATTGTTAAAGCTTTGTCATCTGTGTAGCACTAAACTGGGATCTTACATGGGTTATTATGTTGCTAGAGTTCCATGGTGGCAGTGCAGTGCAGGAGCGCTGCAGCAGACAATAAGCACTACCAAAGATAGCTTCAGTTTCTTTATTGCCACAGAGGAACAGGATTGTCCCTGAGACCACCCACTTCTATATAGATTTCAGGTGGAGAGTGACACTGTGGCAACCTATAGACAAAACAAAAGCTATTTGACTCACAGGGAAAGTCGTGTAAAGCTGTTGATGCTGTGGTCAGTCGATAGGGCAATCTACAGAGGGTGTACTTGTGTGTCATTGTGCTTGTGGATGTATATGCCTATGAGTTTATATGTATATGGAACAAGACAAGACAAGATGTGATTATGGATCAACAAAGTCGTATGATGTCATATCTTTGAATATCTGTGTGCATATGCATGTAAATACAGTGTGTGCTCAGAAATTTGAACATAAAAATAGCTTGTTGTTTTATTTGTGTCACATGTCCTTGAAAGCCAAACATGCATAGGGCAAGTATGGTTGAGATGCCTCTGCATGTCTCAACCTCCACATTGCAGGCGCTGTGCGATACACACAGAGATACACACAGCATGCACAATGAGGAGGCCTCAACACACTGTTTCGTTGGCAGTATTACAGGCTAGTCAGTGATTTGATGGACTAACAAATTAGACTGACCAGCTGGTCAATGAAACAAAAAAGGAGCAGTCTCCATGATAGGAAGCTGAGAGGTATACTGGATCTAGATTTGTTGCACTGATTGCTTGCTGTGCTGACATCGAGCTGACATTATGCCTCAAATCTTTCTAAGAAGAACTTGCTAAACTTAAATTATAATTTTCTCAAGTAGCTCTCTAGACAGAGCCCGTCCAACTGCTTTTTTTCATTCTGCACTGTATGCATAACTTTAGTACTTTCTTACTCACTCATATCCACACTTCTGATTAGCTACTAATTGCTACACACATATAGAGCCAATGAAATTGCTCTATATGTGTATATGTGAGTGTTGAAGTTATCTCAAGGACATTAAAAATGGACCAGGTCTGCATGCAGTAAAATATCCCAGTTTCCATCCATCCATCAATCAATTATCCTAACTGCTTTTCCTGTCAAGGGTCGCACGGGGTGCTGGTGCCAATCCCAGCCATCACTGAGAAAACAAATATGCCAGTTTCTTACTGTGAATTCATTATTCAATAATAAATAAGTGAGAGTTGGTGGTTTGTTATTGAAGAAAACTTCACTAGATCAAACAATATGAATTCTCTCTTCATGTGGGTTTTAACTTAACTGTGGTGATTCCCCTTCAGTGACTCTGTCGTTTGTATTTGCTACAGTCCCTGAACTTTAAATTACTTCATTTCAGTAGCCTAATCAGTGCTCTCTCCATCTTTTACGATATTAATTTTTTAATAAGCTCTGTGACAACAGATTCTTATGTATCCTTTAATGAGCTGAATACCCATGGTGTGAGCCTATGCTCATTTTGATTCTTATGTCAGAACAAATATTGAGCACAACGTATATCTTAAGCCCTGTGGAATTGTATTGCCTACTAATGGCCTCTCCATGGCCTTAGTTGTATATAATTATAGCTGTTGTAAAGATCACAGTGCAGCAGTCAATTTCTCTGATATTAAGAGATTCACTGCATTTTTTGTTCTCAATGCATGCAACTTCTTAAAAAAAAACTCAATTATACATGAAAAATATTTGTTCAAGCACATTTTAATATCAAAAATATTCAGTAACTTATTTTAAAAAGTTTTAGTTTAAGAGTCCAACTCCAACTTTATTTATAAAGCACTTTAAACAACCACACAGGACCAAAGTGCTGTCATTTATAAACTCGTTTAAATTGTATCTTTTGAGAGATTGGCCTAAATAATTCGAATGCAATTTAAGGTTTCGCGTTTAAGCTAAACTAAGAATAGTAAGATCAATGTTTGTATGTAATGATAACATATTTCAAAATATGCATACCTAATATACACACATGAATGCTCCCATGCTACCACCACACATATACCAATTGCCCACTAATAACCAGCACACTGACAGGTGGAGAGATAAATTTATCTCCATGTCATGAGCTGAGGAGGAACACTTTCAGTCTAATTGGAGAGAGAAGAAGTGGGATGGTCACTTTTGAATGTCCTTCTCATTCTCTACCTGTAATCGCCAAGAACCTGAAATTATACCTTAAAACCACTGGAAGTTTTAAGACCATATGGTAGAGGGAAAAGCAGTTGTAATTATGTAATAATCATTAAACAGTGCACAATATCTCACAATTGTCCACATATTGTGTTAAAACCTATTGTGTTATTTTAGACTTTATTTGCACTGCAGAAGCTATGGCAGGCTGCCAGGAACAGACATATTGTAGCTGTTTGGTAAAAATGGAATTTAAACAGAGCTACATATTTTATACTTTCTGAGCTGTACTTTACCAAATCAAATTGACTTTTTACATTAGCATTTTAGACATTTACCCACAGCTATGGTGGTATTTTATTATACGGTGGATGTTATGTTATATATTATGTTATATGTTTAAATATCAATATAATAATATTAATAATAACAATAATTTGTTATACAACCCCAAAACAACTCTGTTGACATTACTTGAGCTAAAAAATATTCTCTTTGACATGAGTTTCACATTAAAAAAAACATATGTAAGGTTAAAATTCATAATAAGAGTTTACTTTTTATATTTGACATGTCTGTATTGTAATATGTTCCTTATAAATACAATAATAACCAAAGGGAAAGTGAACTACAAATACTGTATTCCCACTCTGTAAACGCATTGAATTCTATTTGTTTTATTGGTTGAGAGACTAACAGAACAAGAGCAGATACTCCGCGGACCTTTTGCAAAGAAATGTTAATAATATTTCTTGAGAGCCACAGTGATACTGAGGCTATGCTTGCATGAGAGTCTGTCTTTTGATTATGGGGTTCTGTGCTTGTGTGGATAACAGCGAACGTGCAATTTATTGAGCAGATAAAGATGTTTTGTTTGCTCAAATTACATTAGTGTTTGTGTTTGTAAGATATAAAATGTGCCTGCAAAAAATGTTTTCTTCATGCTCACATTTGAAACAGTTATACTTCCATATTCATCTTACTCTAATCTCATCAGTCCAACCAGACTATCACTCTGACTCATTCATAAACTTGCTTTTCTTTGCCAATCAGATGCCTTTGTCATCCCAGCTGCTCCTTCCACCCGATGACTCAAGACTTCCAGACGATTTCCTCTAAAGTGCACGCACGCCAAGGTTTTCCTCTGGCCGTAGATTGTGTGGGCGAAGCAGTCTGAGTCACTGTATTCAGAAAATTTGTTTGCATTCTATACACAGTAAAAGTTACATGTGTCATTTCTCTTGGGTCAGTCAGTGTAATTCAGAAAATGCTCAAGATAACATCGTGAAATACATAGATAACATCATGTAACACCTGGATGAACTGACACAAACAAATAAATCTGCAAAACAAAATAGCTTATAGCTTGATCACTACTGTCTGACAAAAGCCAGTATGACAGAGTTTTATCAAAAAGATAGGATGCAGTGCGTTTCTATAACAACCAACTGAGACTGCCAACAAAGAGTACTTAAGTCAAACTCTCAAACGCTCTGGAAACTCCCACAGCACAGCCAGTGAGCTTTTTACTTTTAGGATTAGAACAGCAAGTCCTGCCAACTATTTTACCACTATTTCATCCCTTTTCATTTTATTTTATCCAAAACAAAACACGCTAGTAGTGTGGCTCTAGGGTTGGAAATGTCAGTCAGTTGTTCAATCCACCACATTTGTCCAGTCAACTATTGGATATTTGTTTATTTACTACGCATCCTGACACATGTGCTAGTACATGAAATGCTTTTCACTGGTGCCATTGGTGTTCAAATGACATCAACTCAATTCAATTCAATTCAGTTTTATTTATATAGCGCCAAATCACAACAAAAGTCATCTCGAGGCACTTTACATTGTAAGGTTTAAGACCTTACAGAATATAAGTATACACAGAATAATGTGAAAATACACAGAATAATGTCACAAGACATTAATAATGTAGAAGTTATTGCCACTTTTTTTTTGAGGAGTTGACATTTTTCATGAAATACATTCAACATTTTTTTAAGTTCATTCAACCAACACATTTTTTTAACAAGTTCCCCTGGTGCCTTGAATTTTTTTCAATTTACCTGAACTTGGATTTAATAGTTAGCTCAGTGTCAATTTATGAGTTTGGAAAATGTAAAACTAACTTAGATAACCAAACTTGTGAAAACAAGATCACTTAAGATATCAAGTTAACTCAACTGTTTAATCACATGGACAGTCATCTGAAGATATAAGATACAAAAATCAGTTCTTCACTGACATGAAGAACTTGGAGCTGCAGCTGTTAGTACAAGTAGTAGGACCACATCTGAAGCTGTCCCCGGTTGACTTTTAAATATTGATATACACTACCAGTCAGAAGTTTGGACACACATAGAAATGACCATGTTTGTGAAAGAAAAGCAGATTTCATAACAT
>JAUMHL010000011.1:10785984-10820749 GCA_032362345.1 Sandelia bainsii
TAGGGAAGGTCACATTAAGTTCACCTGTAAAGGTTATAGTGCATTTTAGGTTCATCCTGAAATTTCCCCCGAAAGCCAAATATCCCTAATTTTTTGTGAGTAGTGTATATTAAATCCATTTAGCTGAGTCACAGAAATGTCTCCATTATAGTTGGTTAATGGATGCAATGCCAACTCAAAAGCAGTTCCGTACATACTCATTGTAGCACTGCGCATATTTTAGTGTGTTTAAATGCACATTTTAGAGTGGTGTCACAACAGGCACCACGTTATTCACTGTAAAGGAAAAAATCAAATTTTGAAGTAACTTAAAAGCACAGCAGAGAGACCACAGGAGTGACCCCAGTTTTCACCCTGAAGAATCTCAAAGCTAATTGTTCTTGCTTATTTTTTTGTCATGTGTTTACAATAGAGGCCAATCCTTGTAATGATTCTGTCATAGTACAACTTCCTTGTCCAATAACAACAGACTGTAAACACCTTGTCTTTTTTGACTTGTTCTGACAAGTTGCTGGTGTTGGTCTTATTAGTCCTAATATCAATCAAGTAATATACACACAGTATGCAAGCACTAGTGTTCTAGTTTTTTACAGATGAAGCTCTTATCACACACACACACACACACACACTTGGTCATGAGTGGCCATTATGCCATCTTATTTATTGATGTCCTTGACTTTCACCTTTAACAAGGACACAAACCATGTGCCCGTCTCCCTCTACTTCTCACCTCCCCTTCATGTAAGTTACTCTTACACCTGTCCCTCTAAATTACACCACCCTCACTCTACATTGTCTGTCTTCTTCACTGTCTCCAGTGACAGTTCTGCAGAGGGGGACTGAAAGGAGATCAAACATGAAGGAATTTGTAAAATAACAGCCCTCAGAGAAGTGCATATGAATGAGAACAGATAGTGGTAGCCACAGCATACAGATAGAGAAATCTACAAGGACCCATATGGGAAGTAATTCACACTTTACCTCGCACTTAGATATGATTTCTAAGCACGCAGCAGGAGCAGAAGCAACACAATGTGTTGGGAGAGTATCGCCTTGGATTAGATAACATCCTGGCAATGCTATTGTATGCTTCTGCGTTTTAAAGTATTCTGAATCGTGTATTCATGTATCTTGGTCTAAGGCTGAAAGATATAATTTCTAATTAATTAATTTATTTATTTGTTTATTGTTATAGTAAGGCTGAAATATCTTGAACTATGCTCTCTAATACAACTACACACAATCCAATAAAGTTGGGATGCTGTGTAAAATCTACATAAATGCAGAATGCAATGATTTGCAAATCTGATAAACCCCTATTTTATTCACAGTAGAACATAGAAAACATATCAAATGTTTAAATTGAGTAAATGTACCATTTTAAGAAAATAAGAAGGTAATTGATGGCAGTAACACATTTAAGAAAAGTTGGGACAGAGGCAACAAGGCTGGAAAAGTGAGTGGTACTTACGGGGAATAGCTGGGAGAACAATTTACAACTAATTGGGTTAATTGGCAACAGGTCAGTAACAAAAAAGATTCTTACACAGTCCGTAAAGTTAGGCAGAGGATCACCAATCGGTGAAAAGCTGCATCTACAAATTGTCAAAAATGTTCTGAACAATGTTCCTCAATGAAAAATTGCAAAAAGTTGAGTATATCATCATCTACATCACATAATATCATCAAAAGATGTGGAGAATCTGGAGAAATTGAACAAGGCCAAAACGCAACATTGGATGAGTGTAATCTTTGGGTCTCGAATCCTATATCAGGCAGGAATGGGTCATTCCTCTCCAAAAACTCCAGCCACTGGTCTCCTCAGTTCTCAGACATTTACAAGCTGTTGTTAAAAGAAGAGGGTATGCTCCACCATGGTAAACATGGCCCCGACCCAACTTTTCTGAGACATGTTGCTGCCATCAATTTCAAAATGACCTTATTTATTTCTTAAAATGGTACGTGTTCTCAGTTTAAACATTTGATTTGTTTATTTTCTATTGTGAATAAAATATGGGTTTATGAGATTTGCAGAGCATTGCATTCAGTTTTTTATATAGATTTTACACACTCTCAAAACTTTTTTTAGAATTGGGACTGTAGAATCTTATATAATGAAGTATCCCATTCCAGTGAGGTCCCCATTTAAAGCATCTTGCTGCAAAATGGTTATTCTCAAAATGGTGGACTACATCAAAGGATCTTCAGCACCACTTATCACCCACTTACTATTCTCAACGTGCCTTCCCAGGTAGTTTAACAACCGTTCACATTTTGACAGATGGGATCCAAACGACACACATGATGGTCTAGTGGGAACGATCTACAGAGCCACATCTGACCTCAACAAGGTGCCCGCAAAGGTGTTAACAACTCAACAACTCCACAGAGGTTAAATATCTGGGACTCAAAACCAGTCATAACTGAAGAAACCTTTCAGATAAGAGGCAAAATGTCTTCAAGAGCCCCATTCCAGTAAGACTGCAGTGTATTAAATTATACAGTTGCAGTATATACTGTTCTAAAAAAGGCCAGAATGTTCTGAATGATCGTGTTCTAATAAGGCTAGAATGTGATGATGTATGCTGTAGCATTAAGATTACAATATGTTTCTGGAGAAGTAGAATGTACCGAAAAATCTTCAATAGAAAAAACTTTCAGTTCTATTCCTTGACTTTAATGTTAAAGCAGGAAAACCAATTAGGTTTAAAGAATTAAGTTCTTAATTACATATTAATAAAGCTAATCAATAGTTCAAATTTCATTTAACACTTCCTTGTGATATGCCATTGTGTTATTTAAATCAGATTTTACTCTTTCTCTGCTACCTTAAACTGTCACTTTTTCTTTGGGCACATTCAATTCATTACTCACACGAATCTTGCATTTCTCTTTCAGCTGCATTCATTGTTGCATTACATCTATTAATGTAAAAAAGATGAAAATGCAGGGCTCAGGGTTACGCTGCAATTTAAATGAGCTGATCTTGTTTGTTCAGTCATTCCAGATAACTGAGACATTCCACAACTGACGAGATGACTGAGAATACCAACATAAGGCTTCATATTGTGCTCGTCTTTAAGTGAATTTTGATTAAACACAGAATGGATTTTACTGTCGATCCCTTTCAGAAACAAAACAATTGCACAGCATCAGTCTGATTTTGCCAAGTATGTTTTATCTTTATTTTTGACTGATATTCTTGTTTAATACTGTATCTGATTGTTCCATAGTTTGCATTGCCCAGCTAAACCCTAAAGTTGGACTTACAAGGGATCAATTCAAGTAAAGTAAGTTCTTCATTTTATCCTGTTCTTTTCCATGCATCCCTTTCTCTTTATTCTTCTTTTCTCTCTTTACTCCCTTGTTTCCCTAATCACACCACAGCATGTTTACTCTTCTCTCACTCAGATTAAATATTTTAGACAGATAAAATCTTCAAGGTCTCTATGATAAAAACAACTGCCTGTACTACCTGACTCTGCATTCGTGAAGTTCAAGGTTTCCCCAGCTTTCAGAGAGTCTTTCATTGTAGTGCTTTTGAATATTCAGGTATAACTATTCGGAATCATTAAAGTGCAAGGTAATGACGCAAAAGTGTGGCGAGTCTGATAATACCCAAGAGGAAAGAAGTGACTTTATTAAAATAAAGCTTTGAAGTATAAGGATCAAGGAGAAAGGAAGAAATTCAGTCACTTAAACCAGGTTTTGATGCATGCTTGCTTCACTTGCACCACTCTTTAAATATTTCTTTTTTATCCACAAAAACCTTCAGAAACTTGTAATAATTTGGGTGGGAATTCAAGTTAAAATAGCAATTTAAATAATTTCTATGTGTTCAAAAAAGACTAAATGGTCTTTAAGCGAATGTCTACAATGATTACCACCATATACAGTGCAATGTGTCAAAGGGCCTCAGACAACCACATTAGGTAGGAAATGAGGATGCCACTCCTAACTCCTCAAGATTCTTATATTTAACAGGACAAAATATCCTTGAGAATAACCACACAGTGGTAATGCCTTCAGATGCCAAGTTGGCTGTACAATAAAACAGCAAATCCAGCCAATTTAACTGTTCTCATGCTATTCAGTGTTCACTTGTCAGTCATGCTCATGGTTATGGTTCAGTAGGGCAACTGCTACCTAACAGTAGGCTAATGAACAAATGGATCAGTCAATGTACCTCTACAGGGACATCGCCAGAGGGTTAAATAGTAGCCAGGCCACCTAAAACTCATCACAAATGTGAAAGGGTTGATTTGATATACCAAATATCAGATCTATCAACTGTTAATTATTATGCTACCTTTCCATAATTCCATTTGCCATCCAAATATCTTAAACCAATCAGGACACATAAAATGAGGCAATACCTATCTAAGTCTTAAATCCCCATCTGAAGCCTATAAATCTTCCACCAACATAAAGTTTAACACATTTCATACAACATGAAAGTGATTCTATCACCTCCTCCCTTTTTATTCCAACAGTCCATCTTCACTTGGCAAGTTGTAGGTTTCATTACAAACCTCCACAAGCAGTTTCCATTTTCTGTTACATCTAATGTGCACTGATCAATATTTAAAGACCAAAGGTAACTACGACCCCTAAAGTACTTTTTTCGCCACTTAAGGACATATTTAAGTCAACAGTTAGTAAAAGTGTCTCATGTTTCAGGAGGTTGATCATATTTTAAAACAAAATTCTCTAAAGTTCTACTTTTACAGCAGTTTCCCCTTTTTTGACTGTAGGCAACAAATTCAGTTTGAATAAATCAAGATCTTCAATATCAGAGGAAAACACTAAAGGGGCAGGTGGAGAGATACTGACAACATTTTTATGTTGCAGAATGAATTTTACTTGTCAGGGGGAGAATTTAAGTTACTAACAAGAACTTTGTTTTTGCTCATTTTGGATTGCAGCAAGCATTTTTGTGCCATGCGGTCAAAGTGTGGAAATCCTGATTTACACACACATACACGCACCCATAAACCAATCCCCTCACCATTATGAGGAAGATTTAAACATAACCCAAAAGCCTTTCCATTTACAGCAAAAAAAAAAATCAATGTAGCAGTAGTGTCTAGAGGGACTGATTCACAATTGATGAGGTTTGTCTACTGCCAATCCACTTTTAAAGCTTTGATCTGTGATCGATGATTTGCCCCAACTGACAGGTTGCCAGTCTACAGAGAGACAAGAGTCAGTAGAGGTGGTGGTTGTTGTTGTTGTTGTTTCACATGACTGACTGTCACTTTAATCTTGTGAGTCCTGGCCAGGAGAGACTGGGGCAATTCAGCAAAATGAAATCCTTTCGACTGAATGACTGAATCAGCTGCAACTGTAGCTGAATACAAACACACTATGGGAGCCCGTGCTTCTATAATTGTTGCATGACTGGGAGGTGGTTGGTTGATTGATTCAGGAATATCAGAGTACTGTTGTGCAACCAAGATTCATGTTAGCAAGATGTATTCAGTTGTAAACTTTACAAACGTAATCATATTATAGTTATGTCATCAATGAAGCACCACATTTATTAATAGAAATTGCATTGCAATGAGGTGGTGGGGGCAAGATGGAAACACACAATGCATGGGCCCGTCACATCACAGAAAAGTTTGACTCTAGACTCCCATGTGTGGTTAGGTTTAGGCAAAAAAAATGTCTCCATAACCCATAATCTTTCTCTCACATTAACCAAGTTTAATAAAGCTGTTTCAGATAGCCTGGCAGAAAAGAATCTTGCTGTCTGGGAACATTTCATTGATATATTTAGAATTAACATATTTGTGCCTTGGGGCGGCACGGTGGCTAGAAGGACCCAGGTTCAATCCCCAGGTCGGCCGGGTGCCTTTCTGTGTGGAGTTTGCATGTTCTCCCTGTGTCTGCGTGGGTTCTTTCCGGGTGCTCTGGCTTCCTCCCACCATCCAAAGACATGCATGTTAGGTTAATTGGTGACTCTAAGAATGTCTGTAGGTGTGACTGTGAGTGTGCATGGTTGTTTGTCTCTATGTGTCAGCTGCAATGGATTGGCAACCTGTCCAGGTTGTACCCCGCCTCTCACCCGATGACAGTTGGGATAGGCTCCAGCACCCCCCGTGACCCTTACAAGGACAAGCGGTTAAGAAAATGGATGGATATTTGTGACTTGACATTTATGGTGTCAACATATTCTCTTTATGTTAACAGAAATTGTAATTGATTACTTTGTAATTGATAGTTTAGTTGTATAGAAACTAAATTTTTAAGAGACAGTACTTTAAACTCTAATTAATAGGAATTAAATCCTTCACCTCCTGCACCAATAGTGAAACATTTGGTAGTAATTATGAGTTATATACTGTAAGTGTCGTGATCAGAGCTTATCATATGTTTGATCTATTTGGGTCCACTCAGTTGTTAGTATAACTGATTAGACTGAGTATGTTACCTAAGAGATCCAACTCACACCCCAGGTCAGGTCTAGATTCATCAGGACCAAGCACAACTCTCTTATATTATGAATAGTCAAGACATTAAAATGAACTTGAGAAAAAAGGTTTAATGCTATGTATTCTTACATTGTTATCCACCTGACCAAGCTCTGTGTGAAGTTATAGGACAAAGCCCAAAAAATTCAATTTTTGTAAAAGCCTACAAAGTGGGGTTGGCCAGTAGTGAATGATCTGACAACTGGCAACTAGGACCCTCGCTCCACATTTTAATTCCAAACCTGAAAACAAAATGTACGTCTTCAACAGTCCTTTCAAGAAGTCAAGACCAGAAAAATGTCCTCATATGCTCCAGAGGTAAAACTGGTCCTCACAAAGATACAAGAATATACACAGTTCTGGCCTACACACGATATTGAACAGAGACACAAAGATTACGGCAAGCAGACACACAAACAATGCACACAATGCTGTACCATGTGTATGCATGTTTGCAACTATGTGTACGCTCGCACTCACACACATTCCCATAAGCCCACCACACAATCGCATTCCATTTCATTCCCTGAATTACCAGGCTCCCCCTCAAAATCTATTTTCGCTGGATTCCAGCACTCACATCTCATCCTCTACTGTTACAGTTTTTTTTTCTTGTGCAACCATTCAGACCTTTTTTTCCCATTCAGGGGAAACAGTCAGCAGCGACATGTGAAACCTGCTGATCCACTCCACTTAATTCTGTAAATGAGAAATGGGACAAATAGATGCGGCATTTTCGAAGGGGCATCCTGAAGCAAAAGGAAGCGTGTCTCTGTGCGTGAGGCAGAGGCGTGTTTATGTACACCTGTCTGACCATCTGTCTTTCTGTGAACGTCTCTGTGGTTAGCGTGTGTTTTAAGTCTCATCTAACATCACCAGTTTCCCAAGCCATTAGTCAGAAAAAAAAACAGCCATTATAAATCAACCTGCATTCATTTGGTGGGCATCTGCCCTTCAACATGAGTGTGAAAAACGAAGGTAGAGGACAGAAGGACAAAAATAACATTGTTTTATAAATCCACAAATGTCTTAGTCTTGGTCATAAGAATAACTGTGATAGAAAATGGGTGTTTAATAAAATGCGACGACCAGAATCACAAATCACTCAGCATGACTGAACATGTTGAAATGGAAATACAGACACAGAATTGGACAGTGGAAGTTTCTGAAGGTAAGTGGGAATCAAACCCTCCCTCATTCGTCAGACAACCACACTAAACCAACAACATCAAGGAACGACAGCAATGCAGAGATGGAGTGAGCAACACAAACCCTGCTATTTCCATCTCTACGCTTTTATGATATTTATTTCCATTTCCATGCCAGCTTGTTAAATATAAAGCTTGTTGAATTGCAAATTTAGCTTCAACTGTGGCTGGGGAAGATGGAGAGTCAGAGATAAACTTAATTAAACTCAGAGTGAGACAAAGAGAGAGTGAATGAAATGCCTATCCCATGTCTTATCACACATTCAAACATAGCTTTACCCAGTACCAACCTGAATACAGATGAGTTCTTCAATTAAAATGTATCTACATCTGCCTTTTTATTTACCGATGAGATGGTAACTAACTGTTTTGCCACAGTGCCTGACAAATGTCAGAGTTTGACATCCCATCAGTGGGGCCAACCAGCCTTGGCTACTAAAAATATTTGCACTCAAGTCACAGCCAGACGTTTTTTCCAAAGCGCCTTCACCAAATGCTGCGCATGAAATCGCACTTGTGGCTCCATCTCTGGGGTGTGACTGAAAGAATCAACGTTTTCTCTTGCAGATTATGTTGTTGAAAGGCGGAGGAGCAAGAAAAAAAAGAAATCTGGTCCCAAATTGTCCCAAGCGCTCTAATCCTCCCTGGAGACAGGTGGATTAGCGGGACATTCATTGAATAAATAATACGTACACAGACACACAGAGGATAACACACTTACACACACACACACACACACGCAGTGCTAGATTTAATTCTCAGTTTGGTGCAGGTATTTACCGCTGAAGCCCCCCCTCAACCCCTCCCACCCTCCCGAGGTTGGACGAGACGCAGAGATGGTCACGCCACACCCTTTCAAAGAAATCCAGCGTCACAGAGGCACAGACCTGAGCACGCCCGCTAAACAACATCTTTACGAGTCAAATACTCGAATGTTAAGTCCTAAACTGTCGCTTTTTATCCACAAACCAAAACAACTAATCTGAAGGATAAGAGAGTCAACTTTAAGCTTTCAGCGCAAATTCAAATATATATATATTTTTTTCTGATTGTGGGACTTTACTTCACGATGCGATATTTCCATCACCTGGGCAGGATGTTTATCAGGTGTGTCACACCACACCAAATACATAGAAAAAAAGGAAATGTTTGAACTCACAAGAAGATTAAACCACTTAACATTGGTGTTTTGCGGAGCGAGAGATGACGCTATGCGTAAACCGCAGTTCTCAACATCGCAACACCTCAGCTGTTTCATCCACCTGTAAATCTAGCGATGCTCCCAACATCTGTATTTGCCTTCACTCATCTGGCTGAAGGAAGATGTTGCACAGCGCAGTGCTGCTTCTGCTTGAACAGCGCGTCTCAGCCTCAGTGTTGGTCTCATTCTCAACGTGTGCCACTCTTTAAAAGACCAAACATAAAAGTTTCTTCTAATCCAGATGTGTTCATCTTTCGACACGTATTGAAGCTCTAATATAACCAACTTCCACCTCCTATTTCACCCAAGTCCAAGAACGACTCCTGGCCTTAATCCACTGACCGTCCGTGACAAAGACGCAAGGGCGCGCAAGTACTGAGTCAGACTGTGGTTTGTGGATTTATGAGACAAACATAATTCACTCACCAGTGAAGACAAGCGATTGTTTGCGATGTCCTTCTCTTAGCTACATCCCTCTCCTTACGTTTCAGCGCCTGGCTTCATTATGTCCATGTCCTCTCTTCCTCGGGTCGAGGAATGAAATCTCCACTTCTGTATTATCTTCTGAGCGGAGACACAGAAAGCCCCAAAGCAGTGTAGGTGTGGGTTAAGTCCGCCTCCGATCAGGAGTTTCACCAGTCTGTCCCGCACACAACGGCAGAGCGCCAGGGCGGATGCACCGGACGCGCTCTGCGGTCCATTTTGGTCCGGTGCGCACTGACACGCGTTCAGCACCGACACAAAGAGACAAAAATGAAAATAAATCCTCTTAATTTCCACACAAAACCAAAAAAAAAAAACCGACGAGTTAATTTATTCAGTTGAATGTTGAGAGATGATTAATAAAAGTTTAAACATCGGAGACCAGAGCACGGAGAGGATGAGAGAAGCGGCGATAAATGACTCCTTATGACTGGAGCTAAAAGAGAGTAGGAGAGAGGGGGAGAGAGAGAGAGAAACAGAGAGAGAGACTTTGACTCATTCAACCGCAGACCACGTGTAAATGACCCCAATACACTGTGTGATCAACATATAAGATGTTCAAGGTTTTTCCATCCATTATCCTAACAGCTTGTCGTCTTAGCCTATCCCAGCTGTCACTGGGCGAGAGGCAGGGTACACCCTGGACAGGTCGCCAGTGTATCACAGGGCAGACATACAGGGACAGACAAACATTCACTCCTATTTAGAGTTACCAGTTAACCTAACTGCATGTTTTTGTATTGTGGGAGGAAGCCAGAGTACTCAGAGAGAAACCCACGCACACACGGGGAGAACTTCATACAGAAAGGCATCCGGCTGATCCGTGAATTCAAACCAGGGTCCTTCTTGCTGTGAGGCGACAATTTTAAAGCATTACACCATGGTGCTTGGGTAAATTTAGCTCACAGCTTTTATTTTGTAATTTCCTGTTAAAACGGAAGTATAATTTTGAAAGGTGGCCAATAGATGCGGGAAATGGAGCTTGACGCTGAAAAGTACGGTAAAAGAGGGAGAAATATTAAAGGACATAAAAACAAAGAAAATACAGACATATATTTTGATTGTTTATTGTGCTTATTTGTTAAGGAAGTTGAGTTTATTGTGTGTGTGTGTTAAATTAGCAAAATCTGTGTTGAAGGAGGCTGATTAATGCAAGTGCTGATTACAACACTAGGAAGCAGCAGCAGATGTCGCCACACAAACCTGTGTCTTCAGCTGGCATCCAGCAGTCCTACTCGGTCCAGTGGCAGCATCACCTTCACAAACAAAATATGTCCCATCCAGAGCTGGCTCTACCCATTTTGGTGCCCTAGGAGAGATTACGGTTTGGCACCCCAAACCCGGATTCTGGCTGGAAAAGGACTATATTGTGTTTCACTTTATTGTTGAGAGCTGAGGGAGAATCATGAGGGGTTCATACCAGGAGCAAAGCCCAAAAAAGTAACTACACTTTAGAAAACAAGCCCAAAAACCCGTGACTGCCAATATTTGCAAGCAACTTTTTTTTGAGGGCTTGCAACTGCGTCCGTCAACAGCCGGCCCTGGTCCCATCTTGCTCAAGCAGTCCAAGGCAGCATAGCTCTAAATAGCCTTCCAGTGCCAAAGCCATCTGTATTCACCGGTGACCCCATCCAGTTCATTGAGTGGGAGGCTTCATTTATATCACTCATAAAGAGAAAGAACATCTCCTCAGCAGACAAACTGCATTATTTGAAAAGGTATGCAGGACGTCTAGCCAGAAAGACAAGACGATATGTCTTGGATATGTTTTGAGATGAGAGCTACACCACTTCTCTGATGCAAGTACACAGTTATGGTCAGTGTTCATGTCTGAGGCAGGTGAAGGAAGATGGAGGTGTTCACAGTAAAGACCAGAGTAGCCCCTATGAAAGTCGTGACCATCCCCAGGTACATGAACAACAAAGCGCGTTGTTTTCACACTTTTGTATCCAATACGATACAAAAGATACATCAGATGCATTTCCTGATGACTCATCAACAGGGGCAATATGTTCCCACAGACAAGAACCCTGCAGACATTGCCTCAAGAGGTTGAAGTGTAAGTGCGTTTCTCACATCCGACTGTTGTACAGGGCCTCCGTTCTTGTGGAAGAAGCTGCAGAGGTTATCATGGAGATACCGATTGGGGACCCTGATGTCAAAAGGGTTCAGTCACTGAATGTACAAACCACGGAACAAATATGCAGGTCACAGCACTGTACAGGAGCGAGAGGATGCAGTGTATCATTGTAAGAGATTTACAGAGACAATTATATACAGAATAGATTAAGTTCCTTAGTAAGGGAACTTCCATCTAAGAGTAAACTGTATCATTTGAATGCTTTCTTTGATGAAAATGGAATCCTCAAGGTGGGAGAAAAACTGAAAAAACATGTCCTCCTACTTCACAGAAACATCCAATGATTATTCTGAAGAATCATCACATCACCAAGATGATAATTGCTTATTATCATGAACAGGTCAGACATCATGACTCTCATGTTTAATGAGATCAGAATAAATGGATATTTCATTCCAGGAATCAATAGAGCTGTTGCAGCACATGTACATCACTGTGTCAAATGCCAAAAACTCAGGAGATTTACAGAGGAACAACAAATTGCAGATCCGCCATCATAGCCTGTAGATCCATTGCCACATTTACCTATTGTGGAATGGACTGCTTTGGTACATTTCTCACAAAGGAAGGACTCAAGTTGCACAAGCGATATGGTCTCCTTTTCCTGTCGAGCTATCCACATTGAAATGTTAGACAACATGTCAACAAATGCCTTCTGTTGTTTTACATCATTAAGAGGGGCAAGGTGTGATCAAAGAAGTAATTATGTTGGAGATAAAAACAAACTGATGGAAGCTCTAATGCAAGTGGATGCTAATTGTCTGACAACATTTTTGGCTGAGAAGCAGTGTGACTTCAACATGAATGCTCCCACAGTGAGCAATGTTATTTGTTTCACCCTCTCACTGTCCTCAGGTAGGCTAGATGATGCCTCGTTGAGGATGTTCCTCTACGAGGTGATGGCTTTTTTGAATAGTTGTCCACTCACAGTTGAAAACTTAAATGATCCAGGTCCTGCCCTGAACCCTAACTAACCCTTAACCACCTGCTCACCATTAAACCTGTGGTGACTTCACCACCTCCTTGCAGATTCATCAGAGGACATATATGCTCACAAGAGGTGGCGTCATGTTCAGTATCTTGCAGAGTACCTCTCCAATATTGCCACCAGACAAGGCTGGCATACTCATTGAGGAAACCTGAAGGTCAGTCACATAGTCGTGGAGAAGGCGGATGACTTGCCACGGGTTGGCTAGAGTTGTAGAGACAGTGACTTCTAAGGATAGACTTGTGAGAAAGGTAAAGATAAGCTTTGAAGACAAGAATATGGGACAGAAAGAGCAGTGTCATGGCAAGTCTTCTGTTGTTTAGAAACTGGTCCTGCTGCTAGAAACTGTTTAACTCTTTTCTTTATGGTCATATCCTTTACAGTATTAACAGGTTTATGTATGGACAATCGCATGATCTCATAGTATTTAGTAAACCTTGAGTAAAGGTCATTTCGAAATGCAAACCAGCTCCTGCCTGTAAATGCAACCTGGCTGCATGGTAGCCAAGGCACTATTTGGGATTCTTCTTCTCTTCTTATTTTCATATTTATTTATGCAGTTGGAATATTTGTCACATGCAGATTAGAATTGCTATGGCAGCAGCAGGCCCGATTCCCAACAATTATGAAGTTTGCAAAACTATCAGGCTCATTGACGTGTCCTTATTTTTTGTCCTTTAAATGTATGTACTGTTTTTGGTTCAACAGCTCTTAGTTTTGCAATGATGGGATTTCAGTGGTGACTAAGGTATAAAACTCAGATTGCTCCTCACAAACATAGCAGTACATGAAAACACACACACACTGAACTGTAATACTGTCAATTAAAACAGGAATTAGCCTCTCATCTCTTTAGCTTCAAAATTAATTATCCTTTTGCAATGAATCCCTTCATTTACTCTGTACATTATACATACATAGAGGATTTGCTTTCTTAACTCTCTCATTGTTCAGCCACCTTCTCCTCCACATCTTACACTGTGCACTAACATCTTTTCTCACTGCAATGGCTCAAATCCTGTGTCTTAAACCCTCCATGCTGCATTGATTCTGTTTACCTGTTACTGTTTATCCCATTACCTTACACACACACACATACACAGACAATATAGGCCTATTGTGACATTTACTTCATTAGCGCATGTGTCAAAAGCAGGCAGTGCATTGTAGCATTCTGTGGTGCTGCGCAGAGCCTTTACTCCAGCAGCCATTATGATGTTATGCACTCAGTGTGTATAATTCATAACCTTGGGTAAATGCTGTCAAACACTGCAGAACTTTGCTCAATTGGATTTGTATAACAACCGGATGCATATCTATATGTTCCCACCCTGTTTTATAGTCCCTTTTCAGAAAGAGATTTTGTTTTCAGACTTTCTGCACACAGTCCATTTCTAATTAAATTTTAAGTCACAAACTTAAGCAGGTTAGTGTCGTGCTTTTCTTCACAATGACTGGATATTATCATTCCATCTGGCAGTTGTATATAGGCCTCTTGTGCAATATTAAAATGCAGGGGTTATCAGAATTTCATTAAATGTCACACACACAGAATACTGCAATAAATTATACAGAACTTACATACCTTGTATTTCTGCCATAATGGTGGCCAAAATGTCAGCATCTTGCTGGAAAGAATAATAACTCAAGCAGCATGAGAGCTTCATTTTTTTCTGTTCCTGTTACGTCACACTACATTTGTTTTTTCTAATAGTTCCCATGTCTCTTTCACATAGTTGTATATGGACATGGGAAACTACAGTCAGAGTACTTAACACAGTTTGAAACCTACACAAAAAACAAAAACATAAGATCTAATGATGTGGTTGTTAACACTGGTCCAAGTGGTGTTGATTCCTGCGCTGCCAGATATTTGACTGCAAGTAATTGCATTCACTTGCTGCCTGAGGTGTGAATCAGATGCTGAAAAAAAAGCAGCTGGGCTCTGACTCCTGAGGACAATATCATGACAGTATAAGAATCATGTCACATACCATACGGTAGATTACAGAGACAATAAACTACATCAGAAATCCATTTTAGATTAAATACTGCTGAGTGTCTTCATTGTAAAGAGTAAGTCATCTAGAAAAATATATACAGTTTTGTTGCCAAAGTCAACAAAAGTAAAGAGACAGACCTTAAGTTCAGTGTATTACAATAGTTGTAAATTATAATCTGAGATGGTATGATAAAAAATATTATATTATAAAATAATATATATAAAACAATTATAAAAGGTGATTTCTCATATCAGTCACTCTGTTTACATTGAAATCTGTGTCTTGTGTCTATTTACATATTTTCTAATAGACATTTCAGAATTTGACTTTTCCAAAAATCTTTTACCTAGAAGAGCTGTTCTGAGAAAATATATCTCCAAAAGATTGGCATAATGAGATAAGAAACAAGGGGTCAAACAGTGGAGAAGTAAAGTCAGAGCAGTTTAGAAAATGTGACCATGTGGTTAAACAATACACCTAAGGCTGTGTTCAGACTGACTTGAGCTCTGCTGGATAACAAATGCAGCCTTCATATTCATTTGAATTTGTTCAGTATGTTGGTGTAATAGTTGTGCCAATCTAGAGGGATATCAATAGTGTCATTCAGCAAAAAAGATTTACCAGACTTGGGGACTGGCAGGTGGGGTGGTTTGCGTGTTTTCCCATATGGTCTTTTTTTAAACTAAATAAACTCAGTTATCTTATAGTGAACAAAAAAGCGGACTCAGTTTTATGTACTCATAGTATGAGTTCATTAGAAACAGGACTCAGTTCTCTATCTAGTCAACTTCAGCTCTGATGGTCCTCAACCTCAGTGCCACCTGCTGCACCTTCTGCTAGCGATCCAGCCCCTGCACCCCACTCTTCACAAAATCTATGTGTACAAAATAGCATTAATATCTGTTAAATGATTTTAAAAGCCATGTCGGTCTTAGCATACTTTACATAGTTATTGACCATGGACTCTGGTTGCTAGTTAGCCAATGGGCATAAACACATATTTTTATTTTTGACAGACTTTCACTCATGGCTACATGGCTGCATGCTGATAAGGTGGTTGTCTAGTTTGTGTCAAATTTGTGCAAAATGTCTTTTGTGGTGACAAGCATACGCCCCGGCATTGTTTCTGGATCTCCAGTAACTCCAGTTTTCTTGGTGAATAGCGAGGCGTCAGCAGGTGCAGAAAACAAATTCAAATGGTAGCTCTACAAATGTTTCTTAGAGACTGCAAAAAGAACACACTTTTTCTAAGCACATTTGGTTAACTGGAAAAAATTCCTGGAATTGTACTTGCTCATAGTCATGACATTTATCAAAAGTATAATTGGCTAGTTAGCTTCTGTACCAACAGCATTGGTTAGAATGAGGGTTTCAACAAAGGAAACCACCTAAAACCGAAAAAGAGAGGGCTCAACTTCACAGATGCTTTCCCTCATAGTGTTTTCCTTATCACCAGGCTTCAGGCTAAAACTGCTTTGCCATAAAATATGTGTATCCTTGGCTTTTACCATTAAGGTTTAACTAAATCAGAGAACATTTCTGTCTGTTGAGCCGCTCTAACCTCAAGGAACGTTTGCATAACTAAAACTCTAATCTGCATCTGTCTGTAATCTGTTAACTCCCCCTTGATAAACAAAGGTTTAATTATAATGCTTCCTGCAGAGCAGCTGGTTTAATTTCCAATGGAAAGAATTAATCACAATGTTTGATACCACTGATGCAAATACAGTTAGGAGCAGGAATGTTCTACAAAAATCTATTTTAAAAGTTTAGTTACAAGTGTTCTGAACATCTCCTTTCCTCCAGTTTTCACTTTGTACTGCTTGGCACCGTGTCAGTGTCATTTTGCCCCAATTTTACAATTAAAAGTCAATGATCCATGCTATTTTCAACTATGCACAGTATTATAGCCATGACGATCTGAATCATTTGTCTGCTTCATCCAAATCAAAGCACCCCAGTCATTTGTACCCTCTGAACCTTTTTAATGTTGACAGGTTATCTATTTTTGGTGAACTGTGTCTGATCTTGGCTCCATTTGATCAAAGCCCCTGTCTCTGATCAGTTAGATTTCCCTATTGAAAATCTGGTTCACCTTCTTCCCTTGTGTCTCTCCGTTTCAAGCTTTGTCTTTTACACGACAGGAGGTATGTGGTTGAAGATTTGCTTCTATGCCAAATGAGACAATTTTACTGGTTGCCACAAAATGACATCTACCTGAGGTGAAAATACTACAGAAATAGCATTTAGAAGGTTTGACATGTAAAACCCAGACCAGTGGAATTATTAAAGCCATAAAAGCTCTAAGGGCCAAGTTTTACCACGTAATGGACAAAAAAACAAAATAATTGTCAGAAGTAATGCTTGAACAGTAAAATGGATGAAGCTAATGTGAAAAGAAATATGCTTTTCATATTACAGATTTAATAGAGCCCAATTTGTTTCCAATGTCTAATGTGTAATAAAAACACACTATCATCATTACAGATTTATATGAGCCAATCAATAATTATATTTGTTCTGCAGCTTATTAAGACTGTGTTAACAGATTTTTTTTTAGAGCTCATTTATAATGGTGATGCACACTTTACTTTATACTTTATAGTCTGTAAGTAAAAACTAAATGGAACATGCTGTCAAAAATTTACAACTTTTAATGCATATTTTTAAACAATCTCAAAAGAATTCCACTATCATTATCTTTGTCTCAAGCATACAGTTTTTCTCTTAAGGTTTATATTTTATTTTGAGGCTCTACTTATAGAGTAATAGATTATATGATTTCAAAGTTTAAAGAGTTGCTTTGTCTTTATGGCCTCCATTTGCCCCCATCCCACTCCGATTGGCTAACCTGAGAGGGGCTCCACTGACAGCTGTTTAACTTGAGAGGGTTAGGGTTAGCTGTGGCAGCTAATCTAAGAGGGTGTGTAGGACAGCGTACCTAGTGGGTCCAAAACTGATGGCCAGTTATGGAATTCTACACTGCTTGTCACATGATGGAGCAGTTTGAAGAAACTCTCAAAAACAGAGTGAATTGACCACTGAAACCTGTGCATATCACAACCAGCCAGCATGCAAACACACATTCACCTCAAGCTCTGGGCCTCTATGTGTAACATGAGCACCTATCTTCACAAAAGTATATATCAGCACAACATGAAAAACATATATAAAAATATGACCCCTTTAAGAGATCCCTCCAAGAGATGCTTCTTATAATGGGAGACAAAATCCACAGTCCTCCATTTGTGAAAGTATGTATTAAAAAATGTATATGAATACAATATGAGCCTTTATTTATTAGCCAAATTTAGTCACAATTTAGTCATCCATTACATGGATATGTTCAAAAGTTGCAGAATTTCAGTACTTTCTTTCCATTGTAACTCAAAAGGGAAACACAAAGAGAGAATTTTATACTGAAAATACTTTATGTTGTTGAATCTGCAATGGTTTCATTGTCTGATCCTTTAAAGTTGCAGTTCACCTTTTTCAGGGGGCAATAATGAGCTCTTTACAACTTGTGGCACTAAAATGAGGTAAGGAAGAAGCTTGAACATGTACTTAGACAAGCCACAGGTCTTGCTTTTTGTGGATTATTTTCAACAGGGACATTAATGATAAGGACTAATTGATTTGTTCCAGTTGCTTCTGTAAGCTTTTAGAAAGCATCTTGGTTTGTCTCCCAAGCTGCAATTGAGATTATGGGCCTAGCAAATAATGTGTTTAGTGGTCAAGTGATTTTAGTTGTAAGAAACTACCACAGTGACTGTTGTTTTCTGAGATCAGTGAAACAAGAGGATGAGGATAGAGGTTGGTAGAGACACAGAGAGGGAGGTATGCCTGAAAGCCTAGTGTGAGTCATATTTGAGCCTGTAGAGTTCAGAGAAAAAGCTGATTTCTCATACATTAGTCCACCTACTGGGACAACAACATGTAGTCTTTTTCAGTCTAGTGAGACTGAAGCATAATCATCTTATCCAGTCTTTAGCTTTGCCTTTTCAAAGTCAGTGCAAGCCCTCCTTTATCCAGGATCAATAACAGAATGACTTTCTTTTTTTGCTTTTTTTGCTTTAAATCACTTGAACATATACATTTTATGTCCATGTGTATATTTCTATATAAAATCACAGAAAATTCAAGCGGCTCTACAGACAGGTCTAAAGGACATCTTTCAGCATTTTTTAAATGCCATTGGTCTCTGTTTTTCCTCTTGCTTTTGTGAATCTTTGGCTCCTGCTACACAGGAAAGCAATATTTGCTCAGTCAGCCCTTCAGTCACTCTATACACATTCTTTAATAATAGTTTCACCTTGACTCTGAATGCTTGTACAGTAGCTAGTAATAGCTAGCCTTGCTACTTGTCCATGACACCTGTAATAAGCTATTTTTCTTTTAAGATGTTGAGTTTTGCTTCTAATGAAGCATAAGCTGTTGGGTTATAGATGAGAGGCTCAGGGTTACAGTCATTATAGCAAAGTCTGGATTTATTAAGGTGTAACTTTGTGATTGAAAGATGCAATAAATTATTTGGAAGGAAGGTTTTATTATCAACAAAATACTTACAACAGCTACCCTAACAAGTTTACATCCATTTTACTGGCTCTACTTAGACAACGTGTTTTTTTCAGCTAAATGCTAACATCAGTGACAATGAGAATGATGAGGTTTGGCATATATGCTGTAATTTTTACCGTTTGCTAATTAGCGTTAAAGGTTGAGAGTTTGTCATTAGTCTTCTTGTTGTGGGTAACTAAAATACTGGAAATATTTAAATTTTGGATGCAGGCACCAGATGAAAAGTTACAAGATCGCCAAAGTTATAGTGACCTTGTGGGGAACAATTGTTCTACCTTGACATGTATGGCTTCCTTCATGCCTCTCACAAATCACTGGTCTTGCAGTGTCTGACATTGGACAGGTGCTGCTAAACAGCACCTTTGACATAAGAATATCTGTACATTTCATTGCAAGTCATATAATATTTGTGGAGCCATGTCACTCAAAATCACAAATGTAAACCTAATGGTGGTGCTACAGGAAACATCAGAGAATCAGTCTATTTTATATTCTACTACATCTTTGGCAGAGCTTTTTTAAATGCATAGAGGAATAAGTATGCAAAGAAATGGTTAATAAAAATAGCACAGGTAGACAATACAAGGATACTGAAGGAAATAACAGAGAAACAAAAGCAAGAACAAATAATTGAGTCAAAGCAAAGGTCAGCACCATAGTGATCTGGGGAAATTTGATAACCAGACTCAGTACAAACAAAAAGAAAGAAAAGAAGGTATTCCCCTTCAGTGACACGAAGGTTACATAAGAGCCATAAATAACTTTACACAAGCATATTGCTTTTGAGCTCACACAGAAACATATATTTAAATGAAAACACATTTTGATGAACATACAGACGCACAAAACATACTGTATACTAATCATGCCTTTAAATGTATCAAGTATTTGAATGTGAAATTTAATGTGTCCTTTGCTGCTCTGTGACCTTGTAACCAACATGTTTCATTAAAAGTTTGTTCACACACTTTTATAAAGGTTCTCTGTTCAACTTCGGCAAGGAGGAGGAACAAAAAGGATGATGCTGAGACAGCTAATGTCGTGGTGGAGGTTATGGTTGTGGAGAGTATCAGAAAATGAAAATGAATGAAATTGTGCCTATATGAAAATGAGATCTTAGTTGTAACATAGTTCATACATTTTTATTCCTGGACCATGTTTTTGGTCTGCTTTTACACACAGATGTTGATTGGTCAGATTTATGCCAGTTCAATCTCTTAGGTCCTCAAAAACTTTGGTATGGAGCAAAACAGAGTCAGTTTTCTGGGAAAACTGGCTTCAATAATCATGATCTCCAGAAGATACCCCTTAATGATCTTGGTACACTTTCACATTTTGTTTTCCACTCAAAGAAGAAATCGCAATTTTAAATACTTTTAATAAAAGCGCTCATGCTATGCAGAAGTTTAACAGTTTTAATTTTGCTCTCACATCATTTTGCAACAACATATTTTTTGTAACTGGCATTCTAACCTCTTTTGCACTATGCACATTATGACATTGTGGCATATAACCATGGAATAATATAGCAGATATGCCAAGGTACTGTTCATTCTGTCCAACACTCTAATATTATCCAGCAGGTAGTTTTTGTGGGTCTGTCGGATACAGCAAATTCTCCTTTCAGCAGGCATGTGTTTGATTTAATTTTATATCTCTTTTATATGCTGGAAAGACCCAAAGTTTCTCAATGCTATAGAGCTGCAGGGGGCACCAGATGAGTGGGGTTTACTGCAATAAAATAATTCACATCCTGTCAGGCATTTCATCATAGATGTCTTATGAAATACTAATTTGTGACATTTAGATACATTACGAACTTTTCTGTTTGCTGAAGAGGTACTAATATTAGCATGCATATGATGGCACTCTCACACTCAACTTACCTTTGAAGATATAATTCATTGCCAAGACCAAGGTCTTCTTTAGATCAAATCTTCACCTTAGCATTTAATTGGAGCATCAAGGCTCTGAGTGTACAATTGCCATCTTTTTCATCATATTTGCTCTTGTCATTGCATGCCAGTTAGGGAAGAATCGCTCTACATTTCAAGCAGAAAGAAAAGAAGTTGGGTACAAAGCACAAACAGAAACTTACAGGTCAAAAACATTAGAAGTTTGCATTCTCCAACAAAAAGTACAAGATCAGCCTTTCAAGACAAACAATAGAAAAAGATGCTTCAGCAAGTGCCCTAAAATAACATATGTTTACGTTCAAGGGACACAGACTTCAAAACCCCCAGAAATATTTGAATAGAAACAAGATCAGACTGGAAGGGTGGGTCACCAAAACGGTACTTTTACATGTAACACGTGTCTTACTGAAAGTCAGCATGGGTTCTTTTTGCAGACAACAGCAGTCAATTCCTAACATTGGCCAAGTTATTATTACCATGATGATGAAGGTCACTTAACCATAACAATGTAGTTATGTATTTTTCAACAGTGATTTGTTGCAATTTTGTAATTGCAAGCTTCAGCAAACAAATTATGTCGTCTTGCCTGATGCATGTTGTCATTTAAGTGTTATATTGCTCTACATGGTGGGCATGATGGCTACTTGATGTACAGTGGTCCTTCTAAATTGTACTGCTATACTACTAATATATTAATACTAATATTTTGCTACCTTTTGGAAAAATTAATTGGGACCCAACTGATTTTTCATCCATTAAACTAGCATTGCAACTGCCAAATATTTTACCTTAAAGAAGCTAACTAAAGAAAATGTTGATGCTAAAAATGTCTAGACTGCTTTAATTTAACAACTTTAATTTTAGAAACCACGAAAAAAAAAAAGACTTTGGGTCGGGTGTTGAAGCATGTGAAGTCTTTTTTGGGAACATTTGTCGAACAACAAAAACAGCCCTGATACACACCATGAGACATGGCTCAGGTGCATGGCCGATGAGGCGGCACAGGTCAGTTGAGGCTGCAAGCTGCTCCGTCATGCATCAGTGGCCTAATTGACAAAACGAACCTCCTGATACTGATGCTTGACTTTGTCAGAGTACAAGCTACTATGTACAAGTCTGTCACCATCACTCATCACCTGTGACACCTTTTACAAGAGTAACTGTGTGAGTACAGGACAAATAGGATGAAAAATTGATGGGATTTAAATATGTCTCATTATGTGTGGCTAATGTTATATCACTAACTCCCACTCTTCATCGTTTTTTGTCATGTTTCTATCTTATTGTGTGTGTAGCATTGCAGAGTTAGGGACACAGGATGCACAAGGTTCCTTTAAAAATGTTTTGTAGCTGTGCCATTAAACCATCTGTCTGTACAAAGCAAAGCCACAAATACATATTTTTAAAAGAATATAATGCAAAAGAATGATGTGACAGCCTCATTTGTTATCATTGTGAGTGTCTGAGGGATTCGGGGGCGCTTTTAGCTGTCTGTGTTAAAGGGAAAATTTTCTCATAATCCTTACATGCATTCACTCCTTCAATTAATGACGTTCTAGGGTTAAAACTATTAATATACTGTTATTAATATACTGTATAAAAGAAAAAGATGGAGATGCTGAGAAAGAGACATTGTCCATTGTTAAAAAATATTGATGAAAACTATTTTAAAAAAGAAATACAAAAATCAAGATGACGTTTGACAGAAAGTTGGAGTAGTGATTAATGTGACAAATAGGTTTTTCTGAGTTATTAGTAAAGTGATGTGATTAGTGATGTGAACTAATGTACCGTCTCCTAAAAACTACATTCATATACGACGAAACTGCAATCCCGATTACGTTTTAGTGGAAAACGTAATTGTTAGGTTGTACTGAAACATATTTTTGTGAATGAATGGCGTGCTACTATTATTAATGCGAGGCGATTTGCAAGGAGGTGGTTGGGGTGGATGGAGGGTGTTTACTGTGCAGGACTGATATGCCAGAGAACCGAGTTCAAGACCAAAGTCCCCTGTGAGGTTGGATTTAGACAAGAAAAGTACTGAGGTTAGGGTTTGAAAAAAGATCATGTTTTGCTTTCATTTTTAACACAGACATTGTGTTTGTGAAGTGACTGTGTGAAGTGACATTATTATCCATTAACCAGCCCACAGTCTTTCTCTGACCCTAAACCACTGCTGTGATGCCTGATCCCAACCATAAAACACTTTAATATCTCTACACTCACATCTGGATGTTGAAATGTAACGTATTATATATTATATTATTATTATTATATTATTTAATGTAACCTATTATATATATAATATTTTAGCCGACAGAAAACTGGAGACAGATCGGATATTTTGGTGGACAAAAATACGTTGCCTGTGAACACCTAATTGATACGTTCAGTATCAACGTATTTGCGACTTGTCATTTATGTTAACTGTGGACATAATGATCACTACGTTAACAGAAAACGTAATCGGGTTGCAAATACGTCCTGTATAAAAACGTAATCGGGATTGCAGTTTTGTCGTATATAAACGTAATTTTTAGGAGACATGGTTGGAACTGATTGCAGTTTTAAAAAGTCTTGCCCAACAGTGATAAGTGACTACAGGCAAAAACATATGTTTTTGGTAACCATTTTAACTTAAAAACTCACAAATCATGTAAAGTGACACCACAATTACAGTGTAAACCTAAATGGTAAATGGTCTGCACTTAAGTAGCACTTTTCTACCTTGTTGGTACTCAAAGCACTTTCAGACTTCTCCTCATTCACCCATTTGCACACACAATCACAAACACATTAACACACTGATGGCAGAGCTGCCATGCAAGGTCCCTGACCCACCGGGGACAATTTGGGGTTCAGTATCTTGCCCAAGGACACTTTGACATGTGACAGGATCGACCCTACGATGCGTAGACGACTGCTCTACCTCCTGATCCACAGCTGCCCCTACCTACCTGATGTGTGATGCTTGAAAAGTGAAGGCAGCAAGTTGTGAACACAAGTGTGAAAGGCTTCTCTGGAGTCAATTTTTTTTATCTTTGCCTTTAAGGAGACATATTTTGTCAGTCGTTGTGAGTGGATAAGATTTAACCAGTATGAAACAAATCTAGTCTCAACAGTGGTGAGGGGACGTGGCTCTCAGTTGAGGTCAACTGGTAAAACAAGTTATGAGAACTTGGGCTGAATGCCTCTAACTCAATGGTAAAATGTTTCTACGAGGACACTGAACTGTAGATGAATAAAATTTTAAAACGCAGCTGTGCTGAAACACGGCAGCAGTGGAAGTTTACATTTATCACTGAGCTTACAAAGGTCACTAACAGAGGCAAGTCAGACATGGCAGAACAAGAAACTAATGAAAACTTCCACTGCTTCCTGGCCCCTTCAAACATAATGAAAATGTAGCCTGACAAAGTTAAAGTTAACCATGAAATGAAGAGAGCTGGTATTTATATAGAATGAAAAGATAACTTTTTTTTAATTTGCCTCTTTAGTTTCCTTTCCTTTACTTGTTTATTGTACTGCTGGCTGTCCCTACGATCACGATAGAAGGGTTTTTAATGAGCAGCCAAGTCTTCAGCTCCCGTCTTTCTTTCAGAATAAAGGCCAAATGTTTCTTGTTTGTGAGATTCTGAAAACTGAACTTCAAAACTTTCAAAACAGTCTCTCATTATATCCTCTGGTGGAAAGGGGATATCTTTTTCTATGGCTGCACCATCCCAGACAGTTCATAACCTGTCCCATTAACTGTCTGCAGTATCCTCTATCTCTGTCCATAGATAAAATAATCTGTGAAGAGCTAAGCAGAAGGTGTGTGACTCAGCTGTTGTTGAGTCATAGAAACCATGCAGCAAGTCAGGAAGGTGACTGGTCTGAGCAGACTGTGTAAGAAAAGGAATGCACTTTGCCTGTCATCTGAACACATTGCAAATGTTCCCACTATGCAGCCTTTGTTGTTTTCTCTCCTCAATTGAAACCTATTCAAACTTATTGTGGTTAAACAGATGGTATTTTACTGTTGCTTCTTTATCATCTTGTCACACCTATAATCAATTTACTACACTATATTGGATTTTTGACATATTGGTCTGATACAAGGCTTTAATCCAAGATGGCAGCCAAGCCCGTTCTGTGTTCAGTGTGTCAGTATTGAGATCTGAGTGTTTTATGTTTGTATATGCGAAAATTTGAACCTGAATGAGTGGTACTCTGCAAGATTAACACATTTTCTGCAAACTGGGATCCTTGGTGGATATATTTTCATCAGATGTAAATGGATTGCTTCAGTCTTGGCCTACCTATAAACCACGTGTCAGGGTAGCTGTAGCAGACAGTCAGCCTTATTAGCTACCGTATTCTAGCTTTACCTGCTAGTCAACCATCGGCCCTACCTGCAGCCTTCAACCGTCGGCCTTGCCTGGTAGTCTTCACTTATTGGGCTGGTCTGCAAACCTCCAGGCATTGGCCTTGCCTACTAGATCCCAGCCATTGGCCTTGACTGGTAGCCTCAATCATCTACTTAGCAATCACCACACTGTAAACCCGAATGCTCAAAACAATTAAATAGATTAAGTAGTGTGAACTTAATTTTTAATAAAAAGTTCTACTTAATTAAATACTTTGTGTTAGATGTACTTTTTCTTCCATATAAGTTGATTGAACTTATAATCTTTGATTAACTTCAACTATTTCCTGTATTAAGTAAGCACCACTTAAAAGTGTAATCTTACTTGTTTCAACATTAGAGGGTGGTGACTTCAGTACATAAGTGATTGTGACACCTAACCTGTGGCATAGGCTATAGGTGGTGGCCCTAGGCCTTATGCCAGAAAGTTTCATTTTTGATGATTTTGTTTCAAGACATTTGTTAGCCTGTTTATTAATTCAATTCAATTCAGCTTTATTTATATAGCGCCAAATCAAAGAAGAAGAAGTCGCCTCAAGGCACTTTACATTGTAAGGTTTGAGTACAGAAAATATTATCATTTTGTTTTATTAAGTGTTTGCATGCAGTTGAATTGAACATGTTTATTTAATGTATAATGTTTAATCATTTCATTAGTGCCTCTTTTGCATGTTTCACATCCTGTAAATAAATATATTTGTTATTTGAGTAATTTGAGTAAATTTGATTGTAATATTTATGCACACCACATGCCTGGATGAGGCCCATCCAGCAAAAAATTGAACTAGGCCTCAGTAAATGTTAGAGCATGTGGTGATTGTAAAGTATGATAAATAAAAAATATGGAGGAAAGACTTTGTAAGACTTCAGTTCAGGAATGATTAGTAAACTTAAATAAGATGACTAATATATAATATAACTTTTTTTTTTCTAACCTAAGGCGAATCTGTCATTGTTGGAAGCTGAATGAACAGTGAGATTGGAGGCAGAGGAAACACACAATAGTTCGGTAAGTAAAAATGATGAGCTGATGAAATTGAAGAGATGTTTAGCTAATATTTAGGGTTGCCTGAAGACAGTTTGGGTTCAGATAGTAAGCAAGTGAGTCAACAGACACTGTCTCTGTATCAGTGTGTGTATTTGACAGCGACAGAAACTGGTCCACGTCTTCTCTCAGACCGCACCATTTCTGGCTGTTTCTACATCAGGGCTGCCAACTCCGTTTTCTCGTCCATTTTCCCACGCAGTGAAAAACAACTTTATGACTAATAAGCAGGAATAAGCAGCAAAAAGAACACAGTGACAGCCTATAGAGAAACAGACAAGACAGAGCTGCACGACGTCTTTCTTTGACATCTGTTCCTGTCCTATCACTCCGTACGCACAGAGGCAGAACTAAGTCGGTTACCATAGTAACGGAAACGGTCTCATGAATCGATACTTCTACCATGTTATTTCAAGATTTGTAAAAAGTTGTTAAAGCATTACATTTTCATATGCAGCTCTCTATATCTGAACACTATTAAACACATTATTTGGAAGAAATATATTGTCATTTTGATGCAGTGTATCCCACATTTTTGAATCATTCCACCAAATGGGTGCTATTTGTGTCCCCAGGTCATTATATTTACTTTACTTTGCAGACACTTTTATCCAAAGCAACTTACAAGGAGCTAGTGCTGAGTGTCTTGCTCAAGGACACACCTGGTATGGGGGATGGGCTAGGAGTCTGGGCTGTGATTTGATCCTGCCACCTTCTGCATCCCAGTCTGATGCTTATCCCATTGAGCTACCAGGCCACCAATTATATGTCTAAATATGCATGGAAAGTAACTGCAAAATACATTTTATTATTAAACATACTTTTCGGAAAATTGATTTAATAACAGATGTAAGATATATAATTTATAAATATGATAAAAAAGTGTCTAGAACATTGAAAAATAGCATTTCTTACTTGTCCCCACTCTCTAACACAACACTTTACCATAGAATATAATGACTGAAATCTTTCAGATTTCTTTTTTTCTTTGCATTGTTGTATGAATCCATCTCTCGTCTATGTTTAAATTTTTTTTTTTTCATAATAAATCCATGATATTATAGTTAAAATACACATTTTAGGCGTGTCCCCAGGTTTCCACTCAGTCCTGTTACCCTAACACATTTCCCCCTCTGAAAAGTTTGGAACATTCCAAATGTCACATGTTCAGTAAAAAGATGCATCATCCAGGTCTTCTGAAGACCATAGAAAGACCAAAAGTGAGTTCTCTCATTTTCTTTTCTGTATATTTAATGACATTTTAACTGACTCAGAGGGTCAATCTCAACGTTCTGTCTTGTTACCCCCAATTATTTTTTAGATGTAATGTGTTTATTTGAAAATTACACATTTTTTGGTAAATCAGTAGAATGTGCTCAGTCTCCTCATGCTATTAGCACAGCTGCCATGTGGCTATACTTCATGTTTTTGTTAATTCTGTGCTGAAAAGTCCTGTTACTATAAAGGGTATCTATAAAGGGAGTAACAGTAACAATAGTGAGTAGCGTCCTCTACTTTATTACTTTATTTGTCTGACTATAATACTATTGACCTGATTTCAGTTTAAATTAATGAAGTTTATGACATTTAGGATTAGTTTTAACTTACTTACAGGGAGCAAAACAGAAAAGGCTACCTGTACATGTTCACATATTGATATGCATTCCTTACCGAATGCTCATTCCTGTTACTTACCTGCTTGTTTGTTTTTTTCAATAAAATAAACATAAATAACTGGTTTATTTCAATAGTGTTTGGCCCATAATTTATCAAATTGTTTAATAAATGACATGATAAAAACTTTGATGAGAACTGTGGAGTGGGTTTTCTTTAAAATTAAAAAATGGCTTTGCATATCTAGAAAAATACTACTTGAGTGCATACCTAGTGATATTTCAGTCACAAATATAAATTATTTAAATATGTAACCAACTATTTCTTTAAAAAAGAAACACTTTCTTAAGGGGAAAGCAAAATAATTAGTTGACACACTTTTACACATACTTTCTAAATGACATATGGGAGTGAGAAAAATGCAACCATTGTCCGATTAAAAAACTTGTGAAAAATAAAACAAGGATGCCTGAGATAGACCAATACTTATTTTGAACAGTTAAATATGTATGTTATTAGAGTCAGTGCTGAAAAAAGGTAAAAACTGAAATTCATTTTTGAAGAATTTCAACAGCCAAATGGCACCCATTCGGTGGAATGGCTCTTTTGTAAGCTGATGCTAATGAAGTTTTACTAATTATTTTTTTTATAAAGTCAAGTTTAAATGTTTTTGATAGAGGCTTAAATTTTCTGACAAATATTTCTTGCCTTTCAGGCTGCTGGTTCCAGTATGATTTGGCAGTGTAAGTTATGCTCAGCTTCTTTCACTTCCAGAATACAGTTATTTAAACACTACAGACTGCAGCACAGCCACTTTCCAGAGTTAGCCCCCTAACATGCCTCTATAATGACATATGTACATTTACAACACTAAATGCACTAAGGACTAAGACATCACACTGCACAGTTTAGCAGTCATCCAACTCACAGTCAAGAAACTGAGTTATTTAAATGCCCTTTATGCACATTTCAGCAAACTTTCTCTCAATCAGTTCTCTTTTCTCATCTCAGAAGGCATTTAAAAAATCATGAAATGGTGCCCTGCCCATATAATGATTGTAACTATAGCACAAATGTGTATTCTTCATTCAATTCCCATAAAGTAGAGCCCACCAAGCAAATCTTACATCTGACTTTAGAAGTGGCATTATCAGTAAGGATCCTAACCATCCCCAAGGTAGTATTTCCGAGGTCACTAGTGATTTGCATGAAGAATGTCCAGGGCAGTGCACAGAAGTGGGAGCTGATGATCAGTATGATCTTGACAGTCTAAAAAATCAGCTCAAAATGAATGTGTCTTCATTATTCCTCAAGATGCAAGCTATCCTCCATGTCTCAAACACAGCTACACAAAAAATAGTTGACCACTTGAATCAGATCTTTTCTTTGTCTCAGCCATTGATCAAAGACACAGTTAGTGACATATTGCAGAGAAATGGTCACAATATTCCAGAGACTACATTGGATGAAGCTGTTAGTGCCATCATGGACTCCAATGTTCTGTTTACTGCTACCTCTAAAGGTGCAGAGTTGTCTTCATCCAAGCGCAGAACAACCTTTATTGAACATCACTATCCATGTGTAATGCCAGTAGAATATCAGTTGGAGCAACCTGGACATACCATCATGTATGTTCCTATCCTTCAAATGATTCAGGGGTTGTTTAAAAACACAGACATTCTTAACAAGATTGCTGAACCCAATAATGAGCCTGGAGTATATGCGTCATGCTTTGATGGCTCTTATTTCCTTGAAAATGAGTTATTCTCAACAGGAGATCTCATCCTTCCAATCCACCTGTATATTGATGAGCTTGACATTGCCAACCCACTGGGCACGTCACGTAAAATTCACAAACTCTTTGCTGTGTACTGGGTCCTTGCCAATATGGCCCCAAAGTACAGATCAGCATTACATGTTATACAGCTAGCAAAACTGGCAAAAGTCGCAGACCTTCGTAATTATAGATATGCAGCTGTACTTGCGCCATTGCTGCGTGATGTTCATACTTTTGAACAGGATGGGGTCTTCATTGAAAGAGTTGGTCTAAATGTCAAAGGTACCATATTTTGTGTTTCTGCTGACAATCTGGCTGCCCATGGATTAAGTGGCTTTCTAGAGTCATTTAGAGCAGACTATGCTTGCAGATTCTGTATGGCCACAAGAACCAGTTTCAAGCAACAGAAGTCAGAGACAGAGAATTTTGTCAAAGAACCCAAGCCAGCCATGACATTCATGTACAAAACGTTGAAGAAAGTGAGACTTTGAGCAGCCATGTTGGTGTTAAAGGTGGATGTGTCTTGCGTGACTCCCTGAATTACTTCCATCCAATCACACGCTTTCCTCCAGATATACTACATGATCTTCTGGAAGGTATCGTTCCTGTGGAGCTTTCTCTGTGCATTAAGTAGATGATCCGGCTCAAGTACTTCAGTTTAGAGTATTTGAACCAAGAGATTACATCATTCCCATATCAGCACACTGATAAAGTTGACAAACCTCAGCCACTTCCCAAAACATTTCTGTCTCGAGTAACAATAGGAAGCAATGGGCATGAAAATGCCACTTTGCTCCGACTGTTTCCATTGCTTGTAGGTAGTGTTGTACCAGAGGGTGATGGTGCCTAGGCAGTGTTGATGGAACTGAAAGGTGGTGGAGTTAGCATTGTGTTCATCATTTACTGATGAAACCTTAGAATATTTTGAGTGCAAAATCAGTGATCATAAGCAGGTACTGCTAGAGGTTTTCCCTGAGTTTAGACTTCGCCCTAAACATCACTATGTGGAGCATTATCCTTCCCTAGTCAAGTGCTTTGGACCCCTGGTGCACGTCTGGACCATGCGGTTTGAGGCAAAACGCCGCTTTTTCAAAAGAGTGGTGCATGATGCTCAAAACTTCAAAAATATTTTGACAATGGCAGTCAGACACGAACACATAATAATAATAATAATAATAATAATAATAATAGATTTAATTTATAAAGCACTTTACATTTAGAAAAAAATCTCAAAGTGCTACATCACAGATAAAAAAGAAAACAATAAATAACACACTAAAGTTAAAAAGCAGTCAAATTTATAAGTTAAAATGTTTCTTAAAACATTGAAATGAAACTCCAAAGTGTCTGATAATAACCACATTTAACACATGATGGCATATCATCTTGCTGCACCGTGTAATTGAGCAGTTCATGATGTTTATATTGTAATAATAACCATTTAACATAATGAATGTCTCTTTTTCATTAGCACAATGGTATCTGCATCACCAGAACCCATGATACTTCATGTCGTAGAGCCAGACCGCATTAAAAAATTAAATATTGGTTCACGACCACCCTCTGTTGATGCTCTGATAACGATTATTAAAGAACAGTTGGAAATACACCTTGATTTCAGTTTGCAATATGAAGATCCAGACTTTGATGGAAAACTTACTTCCCTTGCTGACATTGAGGAGTTGCCACAGAAAGCTGTTTTGCATGTCATGTTTGAACAAGATTCCAGCTCACTTGCATCTACTGAAACAGAGCAGAAGCAATCCTGAAAATGAACCTTCAGGCTCCAACATTAAAAGACCCAGGCGAGCAGAAGTCAACTTTCTACCAAACTTTCCCCAAGGCGAGGGTCCCTCAACTCTTGAGCACATGAGGCAGGAAATTGTTGAAGAAGCCAAGAAAAAAGAAAAGAACCTATACCTCATAAGAAAAATGATGCAGACTACATTTGCCTTGCGGAGACAGACAATAGTGAAGACCTGTCCACCAGTGAAGGAGCTCATGGACCTCTGGCCTGCTCTCAAGATGGGATGGTAAGGTCTGAGGTAACATCAATTAGCTATAATATTTCACTATCCTTGTTGGATTAATCTTGAAATGATTAATTGATATCACTGTATTGCTGTATTGTCCTTTTACTTTGTTTTCAAATATAGGTGGATGCAGAATTCCAGAGAATAACAAACCAGAACCTGCCCAACACATTCTACACTGAGCTTGACCACCATATTCCTCGACTGATGGCCTTATTCAGACAGAAAGCATACAAAACTGGGAAGACAGCAGATGCTTTGGTTGAAATTTTAAAAATACATGATGCACAGGTAAAGAAATCTGTTACATTAGACAGATTGAATGATGAGCTTTTCAAAATGATTGCATTAAAGATGTGAAAAGGTTTATTTATTTATGGATATGTTGAGTGGACTGTTTAAAATCAGGTTTGTTCAGTAGACTTAGCAGTCAACAGTATGTGTACTTCTATTTTCATTGTTATAGGAAGCACATGACATTCACACATGGCGTACCACAGTTCTACATGCCCTACCTGTCTATCTGCGTGAGGATGCCTCTGGATTTTTCAGAACCTGCACGGTGAGTTTCCTTTAAGAATTAACAATACCACTCTACAGTTCATCAAAATACAAATATTTTTTGACACGTTCCTTTGTTAAGTCTATTCATTTGTGATTGGGAGAGTTTTTCTTCACTGCACTGATGCTGTTTTGTTTGAAGCAATATGGAGATTTAGTCAAATATTTTCCTGTATATGTTCTTGACCTCAGTATCAGTATATTAGCTGCCACTTTTTAATTTTTTAGTATAATAGAGACAAAGTGAGTTTTAAACTACCTTTGTACTACTTGGATGTTCTTCAAGTAAGAAACTGTATAATGTTTGCTTTGTGACTAGCATAGACTTACTGATGTGCTGGATTTGCTTCAGTTCTAAAACATCTTGGGTTAGTCTGTGATTAGTATTTCTCTTACATCCATCCAGGACGAGTCTGATGAGCCAGAGTTTGGCGATGTCGCAGTGGCCCTCCTAACACACATCAGCAACAGTGACAGAGGTCCAATTCCCTACAAACCTCTGAAAACCTCTGTCATCATTGAAGGTGACAATGTGATCAGCCTCACCAGATTTGCGGATGCTTTCTTGGTAATGTTTGGACTAATGTATGCACTACACATTAGTTATCCCACAGGACTGACCGGCACTTTTGAATTCAGAAGATTTTACTTGGTCTAGAAGATGGTAAACTGTCACCAAAGTTGCAGACTCTCAAGAATGACTTGATGATACAATGTTAGAAATTCATCTGAAAATGAGGCTTTTCTAAAGGCATTTCTCCACTTGTTCAAAGTACTTTCCACTTATTGAAAAGAATACCTTTAGTTGCTAAGTTGCTATACTGTTCTTTGGATTTTTAGCAGGTGCCCCATATTACATCATGTGCCTTTGTTAATGTTAGAGTGACACTTTTACCTGTGCAATGTTCAAAAACAGTTATAGTAAAAGTTGCTACCCTTGCTTTTTTTTAGGTTTTAGGCATATAGCCAAAGTGTTAATGTTTTTTTTTGTTTCTTTTGTCTTTTAAATATAAGTCTAAAATGGCAAGGCAAGAAAATATTGCTCATAAGAAGATTTAATCAAAATGTTTAAGTTTCTGTTTATATTTATATAAGGCAATCAGTTGCCACAATTCTTTTAAGTTATGAGTGAAATAATTTTGAGTTTTAATAAGTCAGTTTGTTTGACTTAAGTGTAATTAAAAAAGCTTGGAAGTTAACAAATAAATATTGAGTTCATGTAACATAAAATAGTGTCCTTTTACTTATTGTTTTCTGCTAACTTAAGACAATGGGAGAGTTGAATGAAAACATTAAGTCAACTTAACAAAAAATATTTGAGTTGACATAATTAAAAACGTAATTTAATTGTAATCAGAATGTATGTGTAGAAGGTAATCTAAATGTTTAAGCTTGTAAAACATTTGACTTTTGAGTTTATCAACTTAATGTTTTTGAGGCAATCAGTTGCCTCAAGTTTTTTGAGTTCTGATAACTTCTTCGGGTTTACAGTGCAGAAGCGGTAAAACAGTGGAACTTTTCCTCTCACTATGTCACAAATGTTTATATTGTGTTTTATACTTTTGTGTGGTTTTTCTGGAAACCAAAATGGGTCTGGTAACTCTCCTTTACGAGCCATGCCACTTCAAGATGAACTGTTTGATAATTATGATAATCTAACATTTCATCACAGTGGCAGCTACAAAATAACCTCAGCTGCACTTCAGCTAAGGACTTTCTTGACTCTTGACAAAACAAAATGGCTGTATACAATTGGAGAATCCATAGACTCTTATTGTCTTCTTGTTTTGAGACAGCATTTCACTAATTTTTAGTTGAATTGTTGTTATTGCTCTCAGGAAATGTTGAGACTAATCCAGGCCCTGACACACATGTACAATGTTTTACACCTGCAGATTTTAAAGCTAGATTTGGTCTTGGGATTATTCATATCAATGTTCGGTTTACTCTCTAAACTGGATATGATAAAGATCTGGATAGACTCAACAAATGCTGATATTGTAGTCTCATCTGAAACTTGGCTTAAACAATCTGTGTATGATAAAGATATTTACATTAATGGTTATAATGTCTTTCGTACTGATCGACAAAGGAAGGGTGGTGGAGTGGCCATATATATTAAGTGGAATTTTAATGTTAAATTAGTGCTCTCTGAATCAGTAAGTAAAGAACTTGAAATGTTAGCACTTGAAATTGAATTGTCTAGAAATCACCACATTATGTTAGTGGGGTGTTATAGGCCTCCATCTGCCCGTAGTAACTCACTCTCTACTCTTGTGAAACTTCTGTCACAATTGAAATATAATGAAATAATACTGGTTGGTGATTTGA
>JAUMHL010000011.1:10820849-10843746 GCA_032362345.1 Sandelia bainsii
TAATACAGCCTCCCCTTTTGTCAGTACATTTGTCTCTAGATTGAAGGCTGATTCAAAAGATGGAAACACAAAGTACACATTTTTAGTTGAATTGTTGTTATTGCTCTCAGGAAATGAGACTAATCCAGGCCCTGACACACCTGCAGATTTTAAAGCTAGATCTGGTCTTGGGTTTATTCATATCAATGTTTGAAGTTTACTCTCTAAACTGGATATGATAAAGATCTGGATAGACTCAACAAATGCTGATATTGTAGTCTTATCTGAAACTTGGCTTAAACAATCTGTGTATGATAAAGATATTTACATTAATGGTTTTAATGTCTTTCGTACTGATCGACAAAGGAAGGGTGGTGGAGTGGCCATATATATTAAGCAGAATTTTAATGTTAAATTAGTGCTCTCTGAATCAGTAAGTAAAGAACTTGAAATGTTAGAACTTGAAATTGAATTGTCTAGAAATCACCACATTATGTTAGTGGGGTGTTATAGGCCTCCATCTGCCCCTAGTAACTCACTCTCTACTCTTGTGAAACTTCTGTCACAATTGAAATATAATGAAATAATACTGGTTGGTGATTTGAACTGGGACTGGCTCACATCTGTGTCTGACCCATTGAAAGCACAATGTGAATCTTTAAATTTCACACAATTAATTAACTCACCAACAAGACCTAATCTCAAATGTCTTCAAAAATCTACACTTATTGATTTAATTTTAACAAATATGCCTTTTAAATTTGTTGCATCAGGTGTTTTCCCTAATGATATGAGTGATCACTGTGTGATTGCAGTAGTGAGAGACACAAAAATTCCTAAAAGTAAGCCTCTATTTGTTGAAAAACGTAATATGAAATTATTTGAGATGCAAGCTTTTTTGCATGATTTGTATCATTTTAATTGGGACAGAATTGCTCTTTTCGATAATGTTGAGTTGGCCTGGAAATATTTTCACAAAAACTTTTTGAGAATAGTAGATAGACATGCCCCTTTCCACAAAGTTAGAATTAAAGGACGTGATAATCCATGGTTTACATGGCTCTATCAGATGTAATGCACGAACGTAATACTGCATGGGCTAGGGCACGTATGTCAGGACTAGAAGCAGATTGGTTGAATTTTAGACAATTGAGAAATAAATGTACTTCCCCCCTCTGTTAAGCAAAATCTGAATTTTATTTTTTAACAACAGAAAATCTCAAGAACTCAAAGAACTTTTGGAAGACCATCAAATCATTATCTGCTAGATGTAATTCAGTTAATTTCCCACCTAGTATACTTGTTGATGGTCTTAGAGTAAGTGATAGAAAAGAAATTCTAAATGATTATAATAATTATTTTATTTCTTCTGGCCTTCTATACAATCCTGACAATTCTACTGCAGTACCACTAACTCTTGAAAGAACCATTGACAATACTCAGTTTTTTAACTTTACTCCCTTTACCACAACAGAGGTCATGAGGGCTCTAAAACAACTTAATTCTAGAAAACCAGCTGGCCCAGATAGTCTTGAACCACTCTTCCTAAAGATGGCAGCTGAGATTATAGCTGTACCGCTGTGTAATATTTTTAACCTTACCTTGATTTCAGGTGACCCTAGTATTTTAAACAATTACAGACCCATCTCTAAACTCTCAGTCCTGGCAAAGTTGCTTGAATCTCTGGTCAGTGAACAGGTCAAAGAATTTCTGGCCACAAACTCTATTTTATCTCCATTTCAGTCAGGTTTTCGCAAATATCACATTACTGTTACTGCTGCTTTGAAAGTTATAAATGATATAACTGAAATACTTGATAAGAAGCAATGTTGTCTCTCCCTCTTCATTGATTTTTCAAACGCATTTGATACTGTTGATCATATTACTTTAATCAAATGTCTTTCAGCTACTGGTTTTTCTCAACAAGCAGTTGGGTGGTTTGCAAATTATCTCACTAGCAGAACCCAGGCTGTTCAGATAGAGGGTTCTTCCTCTGAGGTATTGCAAATGAAAAAAGGTGTCCCTGTGCTGGGTCCATTACTATTCACTATTTATATAAATAATATTGGACATAATATTCCAAATTCAACTTTTCATTTTTATGCAGATGACATTATTATATACTGTGCAGCACCCACTCATGCTTTCAGTCTTTACAACTGGCATTTGAGTGCAAGAACAACTTTTTCATTTGCAACTTGTTTTAAATGTAGAGAAAACAAAATGTATGCTTTTTACTGCTTCAAAAATTATGAGATCTGCACTGAATGAGAAAATCTTAACTAGAAATGAACAACAAATAGAGTTGGTGTCTACTTTAAATATCTAGGATTTTTAATTGATGATCTTTTGACTTTTAAGGAGCATATACAGTATGTTGTAAAAAAAAACTGAAACTTCTTTTAGGATTTTACTATAGAAATAAGTCTTGCTTATTTATGGACTATGTATTGTATATGAACGCTTCGCTTCATTGTCTTCGCATGCTGGATAGTGTATTCAAGATTCAAGATTCAAGATTCAAAACACTTTATTAATCCCAGAGGGAAATTATTTTATACCATGGGGCACTGAGATTTATTACCAACTGTGGTCCCCTTGTGCATCATTGTGTACTCTATTCTAAAATTAACTGGACATCTTTATATGTTAGACGGCTCAGTCATTGGTATGTGTTTATTTATAAAACTAGTCTGGGTACTACTCCTTCTTATCTATCCTGTCTCTTAACAAGGCAACATGGAAGTTACAATCTTAGATCCATGGGTGTTCTGCAATTTGTTGTCCCCAAAGTACGAACTGAAATTGGCAAGAAAACTTTTAGGTTCTCAGCACCTCATGCCTGGAATAATTTACAATCTGAGCTTCAACTTCAAGCCCTTGTTACATTGAAGGAATTTAAAGCTATGGTCATATAGTGTGTATAGCGAGTGTTTTATGTGAACAAATTTTAATGTGTTCATCTAATGTGTTGTTTGTTTTTATTGTAATTATGCTGCTGCCTTCTTGGCCAGGTCTCCCTTGTAAAAGAGATCTCTGATCTCAATGGGACTAACCTGGTTAAATAAAGGTAAAAAAAAAATAAATAATTAAAAATCAGATTCTGGGCCATCAATGTAGTCTTCCTTAAGTATGATAATGTCTCATATTTAATTAAATTTAATCATCCATTTAGTCATTAATTTTGGAAGTTGATCAAAGTTTCACTCTACTTGTATGGTTCTATGTTAATACTATGATATGATTAATATTTTATTTTTATTCACTGAGTTTTAAGATGACTGCACACATGTAGTTTGGTGCACTTCATCTTTTATTTCTGCTACATCTTCATTACATTTTTTGGCTAGAGCTACATATTTCCCATAGCTGTAGGAGTAGTAGTAGTATTCTTAGAGAGTCAATTGATTAATTCAATTTCTAACACGTAAATTACATAATAATTAACACAAACCTATTGTAAAACTGTAGACGCTACAGTAAGTCGAGAATTATAACTGGTTGCTTTTTGGAAACTGAAGTAGTGTAGTAAGGGAAGATGAAGAGCTTTTTACACTGGTATGGGAATGGGGAGGCCTAGTAGTTTTCACCAGCATGCATATCAGTGCACACATGTAAGTAATGGAATCTGATGATGAAAGGACAGGTCATTTCTCCCTCCTTGTTTGCGAGCAGACATCTATGGATTTGGTTGGATAGGTGTCAGTTTCAGAGTGTCTCTTGCACTTGAAGCAAAGTAAATCAGGTGACTTTAGAACTTTAATCAGACAAATATTGTTTGTCCTCAATCTCTTTTCTAGGCTCTCATATTTGTCACACAGTAGTTTCACTAGGGCTTTCAGAGAGCACCCTTTTGAGTTCACTTCAGACAGCTGACAGGAGTTGCACACACTCCAGCTCACATTTGGTCTGATTGTGGTCTCCAGTTCAGTGGTCTCCAGTGGTTTTCCAGTTCTTGCTTTACCAAAGTCAACTGAGTGAGGATCAGAAGCCAGTGAAACATCTGTCTAAATATGATATCCTACATATCATGGAGCTTTGACTGGAGACCCTGACATTGAAAAATTATAAACGGTCTAAGTTTGATTTCCTGTGTAGCAATATTAGTCAGAAAATGTTATCTATGATCCAAATACTTTATTGCAAGAGATCATGTTTTTCTCAGTGTGAAAATCTGAATGGACATAGCGCAGAAAAAAAAAAGGTTTTGACCCCTCTGATCACATTTAATTTTAAGCCCGGTTTTCCTTTCCAGCTGTCTGATTACTCACTGATTTGAACCTGCTTAATACAATTAACCACCTCGAAAAAGTAATCTGTGTTTAGAACTTCTGATCAATGAAAAAATCTTCACTTGAATACAACCTAACAATACAATTACTACTAAACTGTATCACATTCTTAAAAAAACAGAAAAATTAGCCGGAAATAACATGCACCACTGTGTCAGGTAACACAAATATGGTAAACAATATAATAAATGGAACATGTCAAGTATATGCAAAAAGTTTTTTGTTTGATTGCAAATAATTTATACATTTTCCTGGGGGAAAGTGTCAAGAGGGTTTCAGGTTTATGTAGCATCTGGCAGACACTTAAATCCAAAGGACACCATATGTGAGTCTTGGCTGTGTTTGAAACTCTTTCACCCATAATCCTGGTAATTTTGATAATGTCTTGCCTGACCTTAAGGTCAGCAGACACTTAACGACTGTACAGCCGACTATGAATGTGATGACTGTACAATTCGTACAATTGGTTGAATAATCCTGTAGCTCATCACTCACTGTTGTTTAATCCCTTTGTCCAGCCAAAGTTTAATAACATTTTCTGAAAAGAGAAAGATACAGAGAGATGGAATTGCTGTCTCAGCTGGGAGAGATTGATGATCTTCCATCAGTCCAACCATCCTCTGCTCCATCCATCTGTGCAGGAGTCAAGTAACAGTGAAATGGTCTGATGGTCATGTGCTAATGCACTGTCCTTTGTGTTAATTCAGTTCAAGGACACATGCTTTGTGTATAATTCAAAAAACAAGAGAGAAACTGTTTGCCTGCCATACTGGTTACATTTCTTGTGAATATGATAAGCAAGGCTAGAAATTCTTCATTATCATGAATCATAATCATTCTTATTTTTGATGTATGAGAAAGAATCCCTACAGAGTAAGAGAGAAAAATGAGAAGGAAAAGAAGCTTAACTTTGAGCTGCCAACAAAACTGATATAGTTTGCCAAGAAATAGAAGTCTGAAGTTAGGAAACTGTGCGTTTTTATCTGAGCTGGATTCAAAACAACAACAACAACAACAAAAAACATGTGTTTTTGTCAGTTCAGATCTGCTGCCCTCTGTTTATCTGTGGAAAATAACACAACAGTTCCCCTCCTGGAAATCAACAAGGTCCAAATCTCAAGAAACCTTGCATTTTATAGACAACATAGAGAATGACATAGACATGCAAGCACGCACGTACACACACACGTACCCAAGCAGTTTAAGTATATGAACACATAGAGACAAAAGATGATAACTTGGTGGCAGTCCACTTCTCTTGGGAGGTTATTATTTACTGAGACGGTGAGAAGGCAGGAGGAGGTTGAGTAGCTGTGACAGAAAATAGAAGCTTCTGTTGTATTTTCTTTTACTAAAACTGCAAAAATGGGAATTAGTCTTAAGTACTGATACTTTGTCTCTTCTCTTTCTTCATTCCCCTCTTTTGTATCTTCCTGTTTCTTCAAAAAAGCTACTTATTGGTCTTAAAAACTGTACTGCTGGCCGTTGTAGTAGTAGAAGTGGGGGGGGGTTGTTTTAGATGAATAGAATATTGTATGATCATTTTTGGGTCTTCATTACTGGTAGAAATTGGTATCATTTAGATGTATTTGCCATTGGTCAAAATTTTGATTTACTGTGTGCCCCACACTTCTCTACATCAGAATGAGTTCTATATTTGATATTTAATTTGAGTCAAATTCAAATTGTAATCCCAAATTGGAGTTTGTCTTTTGATTGCCTAAAATGCCCTGCATGCTTTATCTCTCAGTTCACTGAATACAATATTCATTTCTTTCTATCATGCAATCACAGTTGGGGCAAATATGATAGTGGTTTTCTACTTTGTATTCTGATGACATTTACATGAGCCACATGAAAACCTTTCACCCCCTTGTCTGCATCATGTAACTTCAAATACACAAATTTACACACCAAATCACTCAAAATCAAACACATGCTGACCCCATACAAAAACCCACACACAGGTTAGAGACACAGATGTGAAACACTTGCAGCAAGTCACACAGGGTGTGACATTGAAAGCACATATACTCATTCACACAGATTACTCCATGAGGAGAGCGTGGGGACTGATTATTTCGTAATGGGCTTTTGAGGTAGTGCTGTGAGCTGGGTAACCAGTCTCATTGTATCACAAGGAATTATGGTAATAACAATGAGAAATAGACAGATGACGCCAAATGTAAATCACGTCTCTGAAATGACGACAGATGGCTCAAATGTGGGGCCCTTAATGAATTACGTGGTGGTGTGTGGCAAATGATGTCTGTGAAGATTCTCAGTCATCCAGGTCATGGTTATCCCAAAAAAGGTTTTTCTGTGGCAACTGGACTTGTTTTAGTTCTTTGAATATGTTTCGCCCTCCATTCCAGAGGGCTTTCTAACATATTCAAGGAACTAAAACAAGTCCAGTTGCCACAGAAAAACCTTTTTTGGGTGGCAAATGATTTTTATTCAGCACATCGTATCTGAAGTGACTTATGCGCCAGTAGGTTCCTGGCAAACTTTATTACAGCAGATAGTAATTGTAGTCTGGTTTATGGGCCACAACATTTGTTAAATGTTTTCTGGAAAGCTGTAAAATATAAATCATTTGTGTTTAATATCTCTAGAAATGGTCATTTTACAATTTTACATTTTACTGAGTTAGAAAAAGTGGTATGATTTAGTATGCTTACTGCATGTTATTGTCCCTATGCAAATATTCATTAAAAGTTTAGTTAGCTGCAATTAGCCAGCCAGCTGTGCAATAACTGCAGTTCAAAATCCTTTTAAATTACATGACTACAATAAGAGAATTTTTTTCTTTTATGTCATTGTCTTTAATTTCTTGTACTTTTTAAAATTTTGAATGCTTTTTCAGCCAGCCAACTGTGAAAGTACATTTGATCAGTGTGTGTGTTTGGTTCAGTTGAAACTCATAAAAAACTGAAGTATCCAGAAGTGACAGACTGACTGAGAATTAGCCACAGAGTCAATGCTGTAATTACTGCCAAAGGTGCATCTACTAAATACTGATTTAAAGAAGATAAATATTTATGCAATCGCTTATTTTCTGTCTTTTATTTTTGACTAGTTTAGATTATAAATCTGTACTCAATTTAACATGAAGCAGTCCTTTTTTGTTAATCAGTTTGGATAACTACCATGATCTGCAATAGCCATCATAGAACAGAGAAAGAAACCTGTCAAACTGCACTTGGAATAGCACAAAGAGATTATATTTAATTTCACAGCAGCTAGGCCATTGATTTCTTTTACTAGACTTCAGTTTGGACTATGTTATTAGTCTATATCAAAATCCAATGGTAAGTTATACTTCTACTACCTGCAACGGGTTTCTATTCACAATATGTAATTGCCACTGATGGTAATAGAGCCTTTTGCATATCCAACCCTGTGAGAAAGACAGATCTGGTTTAAATTTTCTGTTCTACTATCTCTTCCCTTGTCTGATTCACGCATACGGCTGTTGCTGCACAACGTACTGTATATAGTTTTGGGCTCTATTAATAAACTTGTTATAACTTGGCATGTACACATATATGCACATATACACAGTTCTGGACCATTTCCTTTGTATTTATGTGTGGAGAGGCTGTATGCTGTAATTCTCCTTTTCCATGTGTAGACAGTTTTCCTGACACAGGATGAGTGCAGATGTACAGAACGCTGACAGGCTCACATAGGCAAAACAAATACGGTTACAATTCTGCCCCTTTAAATATCTTATTTAGAATAAATAATATCAGCAATGTCCAACTTCTACTACCTTAAGGCAAACTTCGAAACAACGATAGCCATTAGATGAATAATGAAATCTACAACCACTGCCACATTGGCACTGATACAAAAGATACATTATCTGCTCATAAACTATACAAAAGAGATTGGGTGTCTAGTGGCTGAATTCTTGAGGCGCAAACCACACAACTACAATGTCCATGATTTGACTGGGCTCAGTGAATAATAGAAGAGACAGCGCAGTTATTGAAGTTACTGAAGAAGTAAGAAAGAGGAATACTCTGAGGAAGGACGAAATGAGAGAGCAGCTGGATACCAAGGCTTTCAGTTATCCTTGTGAATGCTAAGAAGTTGTCTGATGACCTTGTGCTATTATTACTGTCACACACACGCACACACTTACACAGCATCCACACTTGCAGTAACAAACAACAAACACACCCATAACTCCACACACTCTTTTTGTGTGTGTATGGGCAGCTTCCAACTGTGGTCATCCTAATTTAATTTACATCAGCTGGGACACTTTTTTGTTCAGAGGCAGGAGGGGGACTGACAAGACAACAAATGAAAAATGACTGTGGACCAGCAGTTCATAAAATCAGTGTTCACCCCTTCACTCGACTGCAGGGAGCTAAAGTAGTGTCACGCCACAGCACGCTGTCTGAATTTTCAGTGAAAACATCTCAACACTGAATCTAAGGTTTTAGCCTAATTTTTAATTCAGTCAATAAGTGCTAAATATTGAAAACATACATGTCCGACATAAAAATCATTTGTATATTACTTCAAAACAAAGTACTTAAATTCATATTGAGGACAAAAATTAGGAAATTTAAAGGTGAGGGTGTGATCTCTGGGGTAAAAAAAAACTGTTGGCACAACATAGCCTTTGTGAGCGTTTATAGCTCACATCTGGCAAACTTCAAAAATAGTGTTCTTCATGTGCAGACATCTGGAGCTTTGATCCACCCCAAGGGAAGAGCAGTTCAGTGCTAACAGACATGCACATATTTGGGTCCAGTTTCTCAACATTAGCCACTGACTAAAGGTTAGATCTAACAAATCAACAGATTTCAAATCTAAATCAGCCCTGTCTCCTAAATATTACGTTCGTATACAACTAAACTGCAATCCTGATTACGTTTTTGTAGAGAATGCAATTGTGACCCAATTACGTTTTCTGTAACATAATAATGATCATATGTTCACAGTTAACACAAATGACAAGTCGCAAATACGTTGATACTGAACGTATTAATGAAATGTTCACAGGCAACGTATTTTGTCCACCAAAATATCCGATCTGCATCCGGTTTTCTATCGGCTAAAATATGCTGCGTTACATTTCAACATCCAGATATGTGACTGTAGCGTTATTAAAGTGTTTTATGGTTGGGATCAGACATCACAGCAGTGGGTTAGGGTCAGGGAAAGACTGTGGGCTGGTTAATGGATAAAAATGTCACTTCACACAGTCGCTTCACATACACAATGTCAGCATTAAAAATGAAACCAAAACAATATGTATACGTCAGTACTTTTCTTGCCTAAACCCAACCTCACCGGGGACTTTGGTCTTGAACTCGGGTCTCCGGCATGTCAGTCCTGCACAGTGAATGCCTTCCATCCACCCCAACAACGTCCTTGCAAATCGCTTCGCATTAATAAATGGAGCGTGTCATTCGTTCACAAAGATACGTTTCAGTACGTGACAATAACGTTCTCTACAAAAACGTAATTGGGATTGCAGTTTAGTTGTATAGGAACGTAATTTTTAGGAGACTTCCTGGATACATTAGCTTCTTTAGAATGAAAATATATGACAAACTGATCAAAAGTGTCAAGCCACTCATATCTGTTCACTCTAGCAAAAAAAATTTTTGACCTCCACAGACATCCAGCAGTCATCCAGCAGTCATCCAGTTCATGGTACTCCCAAATGTACTATATGATGCTATACAAGAACCTCAGTCAAGTCCAGTTGCCTTTTGGGGCAATTCAACAGACACAAGGATGTTTTCCCAGGAAAATTCAGTCAATAAAATACATCTGTGGCAGAGCTGCGATTCGGCAGCTTCTATGTGGCAGGACTCAGTGGTAACTTGTCATTCAGACTCAGGATAGCTTCCTTGAGCAAGTGAACTTAACTGACAGTGTGCTATATTTCCAAGTTTTTTGTTTTCTTTCTTTTCTCATTGCAAGGTGCCCAACATTGTCAGAACGTATGACAACTTACGAGCCATGTTTTCTTACTTTTAGTCATTTGTTACACTCTCAGTTTTAATTTAATATGTGAAACAAACTGCCAACTTTTTAGGCCAAAAATAAACCTTTATTTCAGTGGACAGTAGACTTGTCTAAACTCCAAGACTTCAGACCAGTCTAAAATATCTTGAAAGTGTGAAACTGGCTCTAGGACCACAGCCAAGCTCAAGGTTATGTGAATTGTTTTTACTAAATCACTATAATTACTAAATGATGGAAATCTTGTAATCAGTATGTATGTTTCTGTATTAATAAGTCAGCATGTGTATGGTAGATCCATATATACTGAAATGATTCTCTAATTTTTTCCCCACCTGATAGCCTTTATTTCCCTGCCAGAGAATGTTGGCAGTGCCATTAACTCTTTTTTTTTTTACATTTGCATTTGCACCTGATCTTGGGAACAGAGGATGGAAGGATGCAAAATAAAATTGCACCTGTGTCTCCATCATCTCACACCATGAAGCAAAGCAAATGGATCCACAGAAAAAGTTTCTGTTTCCTTTACTCTTATGCTAAACCTATGCAATTCACTATATAGCAATGGTGTATTTCTCCCTTTGAGTTGGGAGTGAATCTCTGGAGTTTAAATATCTCAGGGTTCCTTCGAGAGTGAAGGGAGAATGAGATTGACAGCTTGATTGGTCTTGTGCCAGTAGCAACACAGTACCAGTGCAGTACCACTGTGCTGACAAATCTGAAGCAAAGCTTTTGATTTACTAGTTGATCTATATTCCAACCTTTACCTGTTGTCATAGGTGAAGGCTGAAATGGGCAGTGACCAAAAGAATTAGACTGTGGATACAAGTTGTGAAAAAAAAAGTTTCTTCCATAGAGTGGCTGAGAAATAAGGCAATGAGCTCAGACATGCAGAGAGAGCTCAGAGAAGAGTTTCTGCTTTGAAGTGGTTCTATTGAAGACTTTCTGGCCACATCAGATTATATAGATCTCATCTGGCCTGGGAAATGCCAAAACGGGATTCTACGTGCAAAACAGGAAGACATTACAGGGAAACAGGAGCATCTTGCTGCAAACTAATTTTTGGCTGATCCATTATTCTCATTTTTGATCAGGACACAGCACACTACTGTTCAAAACCCTGTGCTTCCAGTGGCTGTACAGGTTCAAAGCTCTGACACTTGCCTACAGAGTAGTCATTGGAAATGGATCGAACCATCATGAAGAGAGACAAGTGTGACATGCTGTCAATCATGCAGACCCAACTTAAAATCAGTTATAAGCAAGCAGGTAGAGGTATTTGCAGAACAAAGCCTAAGAAAACGTGGAACGTTATTCGCTATCCATTTTATTTGTTTCTAATATTACCAGGCTTCAACCACAGTTGCTGTGGCAGCTGAAGCAGGAAGAGGGGGAGGTCAGGAAGAGATAGCTGTAGCTAATGAAGAGAAAGCTGTAGGAGAGGAGGAGGGCAGGTCAGCTAGTACACAAGCAACAGGTGAGAGGGGCAGTAAACAGAGAAATGTAGAAGAAGGGTCCATTCTTCCATGCCTTGTTAATGTTTACTTATTAAAATAAAGTACTTGTCAATTAAATATTTACATCAAGGCATCTGGTAATATTATTAAAGTATTGTTTATACGAAATTGAAAGTGTGGGTGTATGTTTTTCCTTTATTGCAGTCAGATTTTGTTGGTTGTGATCTACAAAGTTGTGATTGTTTTTGTGCTTCACCATCAAAACAGTCCTTCATCTTAATGCAGGTTATACCTTAAAGAACCTTTAATAAAATATAGATTTTGGTTTAAGTATATATTTTGAGGACTTTCCGCTTTATTGCCCAGGTTGAAACTTTTGTTGTAAAAGTAATCAAAAAGTAATGAGAAGTAACATTACTTTGGTGAAGCAACTGAAATAGTTGTACAGATAATGTTTCTTTTCATCTACCGCACCTTTGTGTGTTGCTGTTAACTTTTCTTTATGTTAAACAATCTGAGAATAATGTCTACATAGTATGTTATAAGCACTGGTTCTTCAGCTTAACCCTAAAGGCAACAATTTTACTTGACTTTGGTAAATGCAACCTATTTTAATGCTACGAATCCAAACTTTGTTAGCATTTTGATGTTATTTTCTTAGAGCGAAACAAATGCACAGCAGAAACAGAAACATGGGAGCAAAGAAATGAGTGAGAAGAGATCGAAAACAGAGATGTGTAGTAGAATAAAGAGAGATATAGCTAAAGACATGCAAAGGAAGAGACAAGCTGAAAAAATCTGATCTGCACATCACTGACTACTACTAACTCCATATTTCATGAACTTCTAAAGTCTTACACTTCATTTTCTGTACATTATAGCTGCAAAGATCTCACAAGAGTACATATAAATTACTTTTATATAGTGCTGTTCAGAATATAATCCCAAGCAGCCCAAGAGACACGAGGCATAATGACTGTGGCAACAATCCAGTGGTCAATGCCACCGAATCATTTAACAAGAAAGCTACCATCTTTACTCACACAGCAAAGGTACAGTGTGTGATTGTAAAGAGTTTCTTAGAATGAGTTGTACCCTCAACACACCACATAATAATTACAGTCTATCACCATGCTGAGATCATTTCTCATCGATCAGGGTTGATCGATGAGAAATTACTTTACATCTACTTTGCCATGTGCCAATGGCGATGTTCCTAAAACGTGATCAGGTTGAGGTGAGCTCTATTGATGTTGTTGAACTTCCTATACTACCCCAGTGTAGGTTAGTGATTACACACAACTTTAATTCCTAAAGGGCACCTGTCCAGATTGAATTATTGCTGTCCAAACATACAGTGCCATTAGACATAATATTTTTCCTTTAAAACTGAGTTGGATTGAAAATGTTCATCTTCCACCTCAGAGAGAAGGCCTTGACCTATTTTTGAAAAGATACATAAAGATACATAAATTACAATCACTAAAACCATAGTGTCTTTATGAGTACAAGTTATTTTTTCTTTTGTTAAATTCACTATCTGATACTACTACATGTAATTATTTTCTTCCTGCAGTTATCACAATGAAAAAGCTGGGGAAGAGAAAAGAAAAGCAAGAACAATGATGAGACAAGCAGCAGAATGGGTCGTTTGAAATCATGTGGCTATTATGACACGTGAAATTCAAATGGATGTCAGTATGTGAAAAGCAGAATGGGCGAGACTGAAAAAAGACCAAACTGTACTAGTTTAGATGATTTTACGAGAGAAGGTTAAAACAAAAACCATAACACACGGTAATGTTGGACGTGATCTTTGTGAATGATGATTGAAGAGGAATGACTCCTCAAATGAATTGAAACATTTGACTGTTATAATATATAATATAATCAGCTTTTATTGTCATTGACAATAATGTCATGTTCTGATGAAATTTGACTTCTGCATTTAACCCATCCCCCCTCAGGGAGAGCAGTGGGCAGCCACAGGCAGTGCCCGGGGTATGTGTCTTGCTCAAAGACACACCTGGTATGGGGGATGGGCTGGGGTCTGGGCTGGGATTCGATCCTGCCACCTTCTGCATCCCAGTCTAATGCTTATACCATTGAGCTACCAGGCCACCAGGCCTGGCCTGACTGTTGTCGAGGCAGTGGATGTAAGCAACTACCTTGACTTCCAGACGAGGGTTTCCATTAGCTGGTAATTAGCCTGGTGGATTTTGCCTGGTAAAATTAATTTTAATAAACTTAAATTTAAAACTTGCCATTTAAAATGTCAATAATGCTCATACATATGACTTCAGCAAGCTGTTCCAATTATGCTCTACTGGCTAAAAATGCCTGTATCATGGCTGTAAAACTGGCAGCAAAAAGGGACACATACATGGTTTTTCAAGCTAACATTACTACATCAGTGGCCCAATAAAAGGAGATTATCCTGTTTTTGTGGCTAAAATTGCACAGATCACAAACACAACTGAAAAATGGAAAATTAAAGCTGCCTGTATCAAAACTTGCTGTTAGCTCAATCAATCTGGTCAAAGTAGGTTTTATGAAACTTTTACCCTAAAGCTATTGTCTGTTTAGGGGTGTTTAATGAACAACAGTACTGCTAAGATTCTGTGTTTGATACGCATGGGTTATACTTTGTGAAACAGTTGATGGGAGCTGACTGATTTGTATGAAAAATCTATATTGTTGTAATATTCCAGAGAAAAAACTTTGCCACAGAGTGGAATTTTTGTGATCCTTTTTGTGATCCTTTATCAACTCAATAAATCTGCATATATTCAGTCTAGTGCATTTAAGAAAATACCAACTTGTGCAGCACTTTTAAAGTACTACTACTATTTCTGACAGTTCTCACATTGTAGAACATCACTCTTTGCCCTCCAGCTGCAGTTTGCACTATAGTAATGCCACGGCATAATGTCACGTGCAAATCACCTATTAAATCAAAATCAAACCAAACTGTAATGCTTCTGTCATTCATTCACAGTTTGTGTGTTTGCTTTCTTAAGGAGGCATAATTAATTTTCCGATGGAGTCCTCTGTGTTCACCACATCTGTTTTAGCACTGGTTGTGCCAGCATGTCCTCGAGACACAAGGTGAATTCTCTGCAAGGTGGCTCTATCATCAAATGTGACACTGAATTTCAATTGAAGTCTTGGTTTCCACAACACTATGTGCACAGAATTTAAGAAACCCCCTCGCGGTGCTAATAATGGTGCCTGCCATGGCTGAGGACAATGACAAATTACCTCTTTCCAGGCAACAGAGATTGTCAGTGTTACCAGCCTTAATTTCAGTTCTCTTTAAGAAAGATACCCAGTTTCCTCTTGGTGATTATTAATACTTCTAATTCATGCCTAGTCTATTAATGTGCTGAAAAAATGAATTCAAATATGAGCTGCAAAAACTAGTTCAATTATTGAACAACCGAGAGCGCTACTATTTCTGCCTGTTAATACAAGTTGATGCTTTATGTTGATAGAAAATATAATCCAGGCAGTCTTATAATTTTTACAACATGTATTTGCTGCTGCAATATTGTAGTATATAAACAATTTCTATGATAGGGTTGCGCGCTTGTTTAAGCAGTTAGAGTAACTCTAATAACTTCACAATCTATGTAAATAACAGGATTTGTACAGAGGAGCAGTCTGTCAGTGTGCTCAAGATTTAATGTGGTAATTCTTTACTCCATAAAATAATATTTTCCAACCACTGGTCAGAACCAAACACAGTTCAGTGTTACATCTTGGTCTGTCTTCACATATAAATAGATATTTCCATGTTTTTATTATATATGAACTATTTATTCATCGTATTAACAGAAAATTGCAATGGATGTGCCGGCAGTGGCTGCTGGCCACATAATGTACAACTGAAATCAACTGCTCATGGTAGAATAAAAGTAGATTTGATTTTAAAAAATGGTTCAGATTAGGTCTAGTTTATTCTGAATAGTCAGGACATTGTTTTTCCACAAATGTTACCATTACATTTTTTAAACTTTTGCTATAAAGTCTTATCATCATAACAATTTTAAGGTTACATGACCTCTTTAATGTTATCTTAAAGAAGTCATATTATGCATTTTGTGATTTGATGTTACATATATATTGTGAAGCTGGACACGTCACAAAAGTATAGTCAGAGGCCCAAAGCTTGAGGTGAACATGTTTTTGCATGCTGCTCAGAGCCAGCTCTACCCATTTTAGATTACGGTTTGGCGCCCCGTCATCAACTGGCTATTAACCCCATTTTACCCATCTGTGGTTTTTAATCTGAAATGGTGGTAAACTCAGCTACAAGTGTTGCCCGGGGTTGATTTCCACATAATATTCAAAGTGCTCTTTCAGTACTAACTGGGATACTGAAGTTCATAGACCACTAAAAGTAACAAAATAAACCAACTTAAAATTCATTAACACATCAACTGCTTTATCATTTTTGGTTTTAAATAAACTGTAACAGCAATGAACTACAATTAAAACCACTTATATAAACAGTACCTCAATATGTTCTCTATATGAAAATGAATGAAAATCTACAAAACAGACAGTATTAAATAAAAATATCAAACAAATAATTAAATTGACCACTTAATATGACCAGTGGTGGCTGGTGAAATTATTTTTTGGGGGGGCGCACTTTTGCAAGTCAGTTTTCAGATGCGCTCTAACCACATATCACCACTAGTGTAAGCACCATTATCATGCATCACACAAGTTTGTTTTCTGTTATTTACTATTTATAAGTAAATTTCACCTGTGTCCCCTTCAACTGACACATGCAGTCAAGCAGCTGCAGTCTTACATCTCCCCTTAAACACAGTAACAGTCTGCAGGTACTGCTGCATCCAGGGATCCAACAAAGTCAACCAGCCCCATGAAAATGCCAGAACTGTGAGCTCAAACGCACCACAAAACTTAATGCAGTCTATTATCTTAGACAAAATGTGTCTGTTTTTGTCCCCCTCCTGATTATGTCATCTCATTATGTTTTATCCTGTAGCTTTCATTAAGCTGCCTAGCGATATTCACATTACCGAACATTGTAAGACACATAGCATTTTCCATGTGGCTCCTAGTCTGTTCATACTGTATCACTTTATCAGGAAAATGTATTCAATCTGTAATACCTGTCTGAATCCAGACTCGTTCTGTTCCTGGCAGCTGACAGAGGAGGCAGGGAAACAAAACAAAACTCCGGTCTCAGCACAGACAGTAAGCCAGGACTTTTTCTCATACCAGTTTCTGGAGAAAGACCGAGTGTAATTTCTCCCTCTGTCTGGTGTTAGTTGTTTGATTTTGATGTCCGGCTGCTCAGAGGCTTTTCCTGTGGGGTTCTTCTGTGGAAACAAAACAAGAGACGCGGTGAACTTCCGGTTAAATTTCCGGGTCTGGAGCTGAGACGTCAGTCTTGTGGGTGGGCTTTGGGCTTAGAGAACCTAGGGGCGCAAAATTTTGCGCCCCTAGGTTCTCTAATACTTTGTATTGGAGGGGGTTCCAGTGCGCATGCACCAGTTATAGCGTAGGTCTATGGTAAAGATTTTTGCGCCCCAAACAGGAAATACGTCACACGACTGTCGTGGTAAAAGAGTGAGACAACATTTTTAAACTACACTTTAATGCAGATAATACACAGTACTCATGGACTTTATAATGTATAGATCGTTTATTTAAATTTTCACGTTTTGTAAAATAATTTTATGTGAATCCTAACTTCTTCTTCTTCTTCTTCATGTGAGCCAGGTGGGGTGGCGCCCCAGCGCCCTCTATTGATGGGCCGCCACTGATTATGACGTAAATGAACAGAGGTAACAAACATGGTTTAAAAACCAAATACCAGGTTCGTTATCTGAGCTGATGACACGGGCAATGACTGACTTGTCAGACCCCTCTAGCGACTTTTTTATTTTTTTCAAAACAGCGACTAGAAACAAATCTAGCGACTTTTTCTGGTGTTATTGAAGACTCATGGAGGAAAAGACATGCACGTATAAAGCACGTATAATATCTGATCTTCTCAACGAGCAGCGGGTGCTGCCGTGGGCCCCTCCCCCGACCCAAAGCGCTCACAGGCGGCTCAGTCCTGGCACAGCAGTCGCTCCCACCTGCAGTCAGAGTAGGAGACGTTCACCCCTCTGTGTCCAGATAGCAAATGAATCGCACAAGCAATCACATTTAAAGCTCAGTATTACACACACAAACAAACACTAAAACCTTAAATAGTAAACTATCTAAGCTACTAGTTATTAACTAGTTGCTAACTTGTTATTATAGGCTACACTCAACCTAACTTTCCTAACTTGAGGAAACTTAGCTTTATCGTGCAGGTTTTCTCCTCTTCCTCCTTTTTCTTCTTTTTTCTCTGCCCCTGAAGGATTTGTCCCTTTTTGCGACACTGTTTTGTCTTCAACCTGCTCTTTGGATGCAGCCTGGTTACACACGTTACCAGCGGAGCTCTGAGGCACTAAGAATCACTATACCAGCAGTGCTCTGTTTACATCAGACTGTGTTTTTGTAAAATAATATACCTTTGGTAACATGTCAATCAACACTCACAACGAAAAATTCATATTTAATAATAATTAAATAATATTTTAGAATGTTATTTGCTCTTTGGGGCCCCCTAGTGGTGACGGGGGCCCTAAGCAGGCCCTTAGTTCACTTATGCCTTGGGCCGGCTCTGCTGTTCACCATCAGGTCTGTTCATCTGCTGTATTAAATCTGCATGATGAGCTCATATTTAACACTTGATAAATCTGCAGAATGTCTTTCAGGTCGGATCCAGTCTTTCAATGTGCTCTTTCTCCCACTCTTAAATATATCTGTCTATATTTCCCCCACTTATTCCCAGGCATGGTCACTCTGTCGCTCTTTCAGGTGGAGGTGTGCGTGTGTGTCTGTGCGGGCAGGCGGAGGGGGGCGTGTGCCGGCTCAGGCGGGCACAGTAACTGAGGAAACGGGGTTGTGGACAGATGTAAAAGGACAAACTATCACATATTACTTTATTGTGGAGAGAATCATGAGGGGTTTATACAGGGAGAAAAGCCTAAATAGGTAACTACACTTTAGAAAACGAGCTCAAAAACCTGCAACCGCCTAGTTTGCCTGTGCCAAGAGTGATGCTGCTGATAATAAAACGACCAGGTTTCAGTCTGGCCAATACACTTCTTCTTCAAAATACTAACCTGAGAGGGTTTCTGCAAGAATATCAACCTCAACCTGGTTCGGCTAGTGCTACGCTGAAGCGCCATGGCAGTGGTTGTGAACTGAGTAAGAGCTACTTCCAGCAGCACTAGGAGCGGCTAGCGTCAGCCCGAGTACCTGTGTAGACTTGTCTCACAGATACAGTTACAGGCCAGAAACAGACTTTAGGCTATGTTTTTTTATCTGTTCACAACACTTCACAGAGGTATCACAATTTGTCTCTTTTTGTCAGATGGCTTTGGGGATTTGTTTGTTCAGTTTGGTATTCAAGTTTTCAAACATATTCGAACATGGATGCAGAGCGGTAGGAAAGCTAAGTTTGATGCTGTCATCACCTGTGGGGATTTTCTCCTAGTATATTTATTCCAGACACGTTTGGGATGACTTATTTGGAGTATTTACTCATTCACTCATGGTTTGTATGGGAAAAGAATAGGAGTACATCAAGAGTTTCATTTCTAAATTCTAATTCTAATTTGTATCTACAGAGCCAGAGAGAAAATGACATCCAAAACTTGAACAGGGTTATATTTAGAACAGACCTGAAAATGGTACAGAAAATCACATGTTCTACTCTAAACTCCTACAAACAATTACATTATAAACTTGACGTCCATAAATGAACATTTCAACATGGTGGTTCTCATTGTAAAGTACGAGGTAATCTGCAGGTCCTGTCTGTTGCTTGTGTTTAAATATTGAACAAGTGAGGCCAGACCCCTGTAAAATATACATGTAAGCCTTTCACAAACCCTATGAAGATCTCTTACTCAAAAGAAGGTGCAACGGGGAGAATTGACACCATGGCTCCCTATTCCCTTACCTCAATCCTTGCTGTCCCCGGAAGTTGTTCAAGGACAAAAGATCTATGAACAAGATTTTTCTATTCTTCATCTGCAATTATTTCATAGTATGAATAATATAGTCAGGGAGACTAGGGGAGTTTGATGTTTTTCAGTACATCAGTAGGTGTCGGTAGATTTTAATTGTCAACATTTCCATTCAGTCAGGCTGAGTGTGCCATGTAAAAATATAATATTATGCAATATAATTACATACAAATTTTAAATTAGTCTAAAACATTTGAGCTACAAATATTTATAACACTTACTAATCGTAACCTGTATCACTGAATAATAGATTCACAAATAGAATACCAATAAATGCAGGTGCAAATAATCAGCTTATAACAGTTAAGACAAAAACAAAAAAAGCATGTTGCTGCCATTTGAAATCATGTGCTCATGTGCATCTCCTGTTTTAGTAAGTGTTTTAGTACATCTGCTCAGCTGATGTCATCAGAAATAGACAGGAAAGGATGTGTCATTCCTCTAAAAACATACTGCAGTTTATTTTGAAAATTGTGCCTTGCTTTCAGTGAGAGGGACTGAGACACAAGCAAAAGGTGCAAGTGAGGGATACATGGATGCACTTAAGTGAATTGAGGTGTACCCCCTTATTACTTGAAGGTGTGAAATTCCTTTCTCACTACAGCTTGTGCCAACAAGTGTTAGGAGATGGAGTTGGGGCATGAGTCAATAATGGCAAATCACATCAGTTCCTCTTGTCTCTTTTTAAAAGCAGCGTGTGAAAGAAAGAGACAAGAAGGAGAAAGTTTATCTCTATGAAGAACAGGAAGCTCAAGAGTTAACACGTTAAAAAATACACACTACTACAATTATTTATATAAATCACTCTAAATATGTCAAAAATTAAGCTCTAAAACTTGGAATCTGTCAGTAAAAGCTTTTCTATCTCATGTTTAGAAAATCAGGTAATAACTTAAACCCAGACTGAGCCTGTTGCTGTGTGCTGAGATATACAGTAAATAATTATCAAAAGTTTAGGCGTACCAAAATTACGTACAATCATTTCACTTAAATCAGAGGCCACTGATGAGGTGAGCTATATTTCCAATATATAATTTCAATTATTGTGTGATAATGTTGAAGTGTTTCACTAACTACACAGAAAAGATCCAATGTTGTTGTGAAAAGCTTAGTCATCACAGTCATGTTCTGGCGTTTGCTCAGAACAACTGTACTGATGTTTCCACAGTACAGGATTAAACTCATAACTATGATATTGTTGCTAATTTTACTTTCAAATATTTCATACATATAATAATCAGAAGTTGATTTAAAAGTGCAGCAAAGAGAGAGAGGCCACACCTGGCGTGAATGAAAGGTGTTTTTGGGTGTGCGAGTCTGTGGCAAACGATGGCACAAAAATGCATAAGAGCTGCATTTGCACAAACACTGGCATTGCACCTGCAGGAAAATAGGGCCCTAGGTTTTAACAGGACATAAACTATATTGCCTAAAGTATTGGGTCACCCCTCCAAATCAATGAATCCAGTGCACAAAGAAAGGTCCATAAGTACATGGATGAGCGAGTTTGGTGTGGAGAAACTTGACTGGCCTGCACAGAGCCCTGACCTCAACCCAATGGAACACCTTTGGGGTGAATTAGAGCAGAGACTGCGACCCAGGCCTTGTCCAACATCAGTGTCAGACTTCACAAATGCTCTCCTGGAAGAATGTTCAACTATTCCCATAAATACACTTCTTAACCTTGTGGACAGACTTCCCAGAACAGTTGAAGCCATTAAAGTTCATGTGTGTAAAGGTGTAAAAGCATCCCAATACTTTTGGCAATAAAGTAAATGTAACCTGTGTAAAGCTGACCTACAACTAGCCATGTAACATAGTGTTTCCTTAAATAAACATTAAGGGAAAATATATTTTTATACATTTTTGGTCAGCAGCAGGTTGCATCTTCAAATGTTGATATTGTTGGCCTAAAGTGGAACAAACATTTCAACCCAACATTTCTGAGGTCCACTGCTCTAACCTGTCATGGCTAGAGTTGTGCAGATCACTTGAAATGGAAGAGAAGAACGTTGCAACACAGTCTTAGCAATACTACATTTAAATGCAGAATGCAGACATCTGTAAGAATACACCTTTGATGATGTAACCCACTGCTAAAAAGGTTCAAGAATAGAAGAGACTGATGTGGAAATTTAAAAAAAACTAACACGGTTAGGTCACAGTTGACTTTTGTGAGGTGAAAGCTCTACCCTTGGTGCAATCAATTCCAGGATTAAAAGGTCTTGAAATGAACAAGAGGGTGTCCAACTTTCTATTGTATTGTCTAAAATTCAGAGATGCTACTGAATATGCTGCTTTGTATTATTTTCGTTTCATATGATCAAAAATTATGCAATCAGCTTTTGGACACAGATTCCCATGTAAGATATGCATTACATAAGTCTAAAGAGAGCAATCATGGATCTCTGCCCCTCTACTTCCAATGTCTCAACCACACTTACTCTCTCTTTTCAGAGATTCAACAAGGTGATCAGAGGCTTTTTGGTGTGACTGGGTTATTAAAATTCAGTCTCACACTCTCCATCCCGATGCCTCATTAAGTTACACTGACCCAGCTGCAAGGCTCTTGAGAGTGATGAAATATGAATGAAAAGCAATATTTTCACGTTTTCAGGTGTAGTTTAATGGTGACACTATCCTCCAACACCTTCTCCTTTCTAATGATGAACTCCTCTGAAGTTAAAAAGAGCACAGTGGAGATCTCTCACTCTCTCACACTCAATAAAAAATGGGGTTTTCATACACCATATCGAGGTATCCAACCATTCCTCCAACCTCAAAACCAATAAAGGTAATTTGTTCCTACCCTTTCATATGAGCCACTGGAGCATCTCTTCAAATCTCTTGGTTACAAGTATGAAGTCATGACAGCTTATATTAAGTCACAAAAACTTGGTTAAGTTTAGGCTGTAGTGACATTGTTTAATGATCACGGATGTCTCAATGTCACTCTCCTGCACCTCAACCATCTTGCAACAAGGACTGAAACGTGAAGTTAGAGACTCCAGCGACCATAGTCAAGTGTATTCCCGGGGCCAGAGCGGGCGACATCGAGTCCTAT
>JAUMHL010000011.1:10843846-10859772 GCA_032362345.1 Sandelia bainsii
GAGCTGCTGTAACATGCCAAAATAATTTCCCTCTGGGATTAATAAAGTGTTTTGAATCTTGAATCTTGAATTGAATTTCCGGCCCCTTCTCCCTCCTCCCCCTCTTTGCCTCGCCTTTGAGGCATTTTGAATAATTGCTCTGTGGCGCTCTCTTTTGCTTGGTGCTTATCAAGATTTGGCTGCTATCTGCACACACAGCATGCCCTAACAACACCAAAAAACTATTTGCAACCACACATGGAGACATGTTCACCCCCCCACACAATCCGCTGTCAAGATAAACGGGGTATGTCTCGCACAGCGGGACCAATCACACACTGAGAGCCACTTACAGTGCACCAATCAATGGCCCTGCAGGTGTGTGTGGGCTTCCCTGTTCACCTCTTTCTCTTTCCCATTAATTCATCCAACCGTCTATCGATCACTATTTCCCCAAACGGATGAATGACTCACCAGTGATTCATTTTATTCTTTCCTCTCTTATGCTTTTCCTCCTTTCTCCTGACTTTCCCTTTCTGCCATCTCCTTTCAACCCTTAGTCCGATCACAGTTTGGTTTATCTAAACTTTTCTTCAAGCCCTGCAGGGCCTGTTCAGGAGCCAAAAGGAATTTTATAGATTGAAATAAATCTCACTGGGAATAGCACAGGAGTTGAACTGAACTGAACTAGACAGAATTATCACTGTCACCGAGCTTTTGGTATTGGTTCTCCTCACTGTTGTTAGCGTGGCTGTGATACAGACTATGCTACTTCCCGGGTTTACAGCTTATTCAAACCAGCAATAGGGGATACAGTTGCTCATAGCAATAAATTACACATAAACACCTAAATCTGCAGCTCCCTGTGGCTTCACAGAGATTTATAGTTATTTATAGTGCAAAGAGTGCGGGACACACCACAAACATTAGACCAACAGATGCTTGCTGATACCCTGGCATTGGCCAACCGTCAGCTTGGTTTGTCATGGCCCTAAGGCAGTTACATGTACACTTACAACATGTTCCCCAATCATACATAACGTAACAGTCAAACAAAACATCATGTCTGAACAGAACAAAACTATTTGTATCAGTGTGATTAGTAAAATCCGTCTCCAGGAAGCAAGTTGGCCAACTAGATTGTTAAAGAGGATTAGTTTGCAGCGCAAATAGTGGCAAAACAGAAACAAGGTAGAAAAAAAAATCTGTGCAACATATTTAAAGACTGAGACTTTGTTTAACAGTAAATAAATACTTTGTGTCTGAAATGAACTTTACATTCCCCCGTATCTGCCTACCTATTGTATTTCTGGGTGTAAATTAGTTGTGTACTTAAAAAGGTCATTTGCGCTAACCACCTGGCACTAAGACTCAGGCTTATTACTGTGAACTGTAAAGTTAAGTTAATATTGGATACCGCATCTCTTCTCTGATCTTTTAATGTGGGCTCCATAACAACATCTGGATCCACACCATTGCCAGCAAAGAGACATAATTTAAATGATAACATTTGATTTGCTTTCTATTCTTGCCACACATTCCCCTCTTGATCTGTCAACACCAGTTGTATCCTGAGAAATGTTCAACAGAGACAGTGTACTGTGACATACTTCTGTTTCCTCATCCTCACAAACAGAGCTGAACTCTCAGAGCACATCTTCGCCAGAGGCATTAGAAGCGTGTGGATAGTATGAGGTGTCCCTCATCCTGCATCAAAGACCTCAGGAGTGGAAAAACCACAACTCCATGAGCTTCATAACTCTTTGGGTAAAGATGTAAGTAGCTCTGAGTACTCCAGTCATCCTGTGCATGGTTTAGCCTCAGCCCTTTCAGAAACCAGACTAGCTGCTTAAGAGAAAGCATTTACTGCCAGGTGGTCAGAAACAAGTTGTACATTACCCACTCCATCAGAACAGGCAGCATAATTGTCCTCATTTTCATTGTCATTTCAATCAAATCTTTAATGCAACCGTTGTTTTATTGTTATCTTTATTGCCTTTGAATGCCCACGGCCTCTTATGCAATTAGTGTTTTGTTGGTTTTAATTGTCCTTTTTAAAGCAGGAGTAATGCAGCACTTTATATCTGATGTATTAATGCGCTAATGCTTCAAGAGAGAAACTGTTGGAACCCGGGCCTGAGTTGTTATGTCGGTCTAAACTTGACCATAATCTCACTGCAGACTGGGTGTTTTCTGTACAGAAATAAAATATATAAGTCTACTGTAGATACCACGACTGTGCCACTTAAATGACTGTGCACTGTCCCTCTTTCACGCATACTGGAGACACATCTTTCTTGCTGTGGTGGAGCTATATTCTACATTTATTTGTCAGAGTGAAAGAGACTGAAAGTTGTTTTTACTGCTATGTTGGCAGGAACAGTGTAAGTGAAGATGAATGGCTTGAGTTTATTGTGAACTTCAATTCCAATGACACTGAAAGCTATGATCAGTGTATTTGTATTTTTAATTCAATAAACCCAGTAGATTAAACATTTCTGATTCTTACCATGCCCCTGCAGTGATTTTCAGAAATATTGAAACAGCATAAATTAACAGCGTTATGGACCTGTAGTTTGTTCCTCTATCACCTCTCACTGGTGATAGAGGCACAAAAGATGGTAAACCAAAAAAGTCCAGTACATGACAACGTTTGATGACACTCACTCAAACTCCAGAGATATTTCCCAAATCCCCAAAGACTCTTTCAACCACCAGATGCTGTTATATAATTTATGTACGGAATGATAGCTCAGTGGGTAGAGCAGTCGTCTTCCAAACCCCGTAGTAGCGCTGATACAGGTCGAGCAGCTGTCCAAACAACAATTTCCCCAAGGGGATCAATAAAGTATCAATTATTATTATGTACACCAGAGCAACAATAATAAATGTCAGCATAGAGGCCTGCAATCTTTTTACTAATTTTTCTCAATAATTTGCTTTGTCTTAAGCTAAGCTATAGCATTTGGCAGTATTTCTATGTAGCTTGGGTGGTGTGTGCTTGATTATTTTGATTAATGTTTTCAGGTGCGAAAACAACATCTTAAACTGTCTTCATGTTTTTCCACATTTCCTCTTATGTCTCCTATTTCTTTCTTTTAGCCTTTCTTTTATTGTCCACTCCCCGTTAAAGCTCGAGGTCAATAATCTCTTTTAGTGTTCTTTCAAGGACACAACCTAACTCATTACAGGCAATAAAGTGGCTTTCATCGACTCACAAATGAATTGTTGGCCTAATTGTTTCATCCCCTCTCTTAATACAATAATGATTTTTCCCCTCATGGAAAAGAGCAGATTTTAATTATGCTGACAGCCAAGGAATGAAAGACCCACCTGGGTCGGATTGCACACTAACTCACCTGCCCACACAGTAGTAAAGCACAGATACACAAATTTGATTGATACCTAAAAAACTAATAAGGTAAACTGCGATAGAGTGATCCTGACACAGCAAGATTATTACAAACAGCAAACTGCATGAGTGCATCAATTTACCTAAATTACAGAAGGGGGAAGAAATAAAAACAGTCCCTATGGAGACAATTGACAAATAATTCAGAGTAATGGGGACACTGTTTTTACAAAGAGATTTTGTAGCTCATTTTTTTAAATTGTTTCTACTGAAGTGTTCACTGTGGTTATAAGATAAACACACCAGTATTACACTGAGAAAGCAATAGAAGGCTTCCTTGCCCTGAATTTTGCCTCTGGCACCCTGAGAACTTGAGAGTAGGCTATTTGTAGCAAAAGGAGGTATAATTTTGATGCAACCTGAAATGACGACATAGTACTTGAATTGCAGCAGTTGCATTTTGTTAATCTTCTTGGGATCAGGGTCAGGGCCACTACAATTAGTGGCAAGTGATTTATTTTTGTAATTTTTGTAGAACAATACATGCCCCCAGTGGACTTTTCACAGCTGTGTGCACACTTCAACTCAATGTAACATGCTATTGCACATCTTCACTTTAAGTGCTTTTAGAACCTGGTTTTAATAAGTCCAATAATTTAACACCATGAGAATATTTAATAACAATTTCCATGTTATAACAAATGCACTTTATTAGAGAGATCAATCTAGAATATTTAGACAAGCTTAGCACAAATTGTGAAAACTATTCAGGAAAATGATTACATCCTTCAAAGTGAAGACAGCTATGAAACTATCTAATCTGAAGTAACTGGACTTGCTGAAAGGCCACCTTTGACTTAGTCCTTATTAATACCCTATGACTGAGAACCTCCACAAACTGTCTTATTAACCAGCTGATTTTGTAGATAACAAGCTAAATGCCACAAGTCATTCTTGAAACATGTTTGCAAATATGAAGAAACCTTTTGGAGAAATAGAGACCCATTTTGGGAGAAACTAATTAACTTAAAAGGATCTGGATTTATTTTTTATTGTGAACTTTAACAACAGGAAAACGTGTAAGAAAATATTACCTCCATATTATATAGGGTCTATACTGCAGTGCATACTAGTTATCACTTCATCTCATGGTCATCAATGTACAGCACAAATTATGTTATATAGTATTATGTTTACAAAGGTTCAGTTTTGTTTAATTTCCATACTCAAAACCATGGGGAAGCTTACATTGCTCTTTCATCAGAGCTGCCATTTCTCACTGTTTCCAAAATACACATTTATTTATTGGTGTTGTTGCCATTGTGTTGGCTTTTGAACAATAAATCTCATTTACTGCATTGTGTAGCCTACAAATGTTTTAAACACCGTTGTAGCATCACAGCAGAGTTGAACTGCATTCACCTGACATCCCAGTTGTAAACAGTCTCTAATTACATGGCTACAATTAAAACCAGGGCAGACCTACCAAAGAATGGCTTCCTGTATAACAATGTGCATCAGTCTCACTGAAATCCTGCAAAGTAACTCAAACAAGCCTTGTTTAGTGAAGACGGGATTGAAAATCACTGATCTGTAAAGATTTAAATGTTTGCTGAGCACCGAAGTTTGATACTGCTTGAATCAAAAATCTTTGACCAGCCATGGCCAATTTCCATAAATGAGGAAACGAGGCAATCATCAATCAAAATCAGACTTCCAGACGCCAAATCTGAATCTAAATGAGTTATGATCCTGGCTCTGCGGTGGCAAAGCAGTCGTCTCATCTCTTGTAATTTACCATCATGAGACACAGAGCCATTCAAAAGCGGACACAATCACTATCAGAATATGAATGAGAACCAAATTACCTTCATTAGTCAGAGTATCAGGACTTAAACGCACTGTAAGATCTCACTGTATGACATTATCCAAGTGATAGTAATCTACAGTAAATGAGTTATGGGAGCACAGCGGAGCCTATGTTCTTCCATTATGCTAAAAGATGATTATAGTGTTTGTGATCAAAGCCAGATTCAGTGTTGGAGAAAATTACAGCTGTGTATGACCGTGTGAAAAACAGCTCTTCGTGATTATGTCAGCTTGATGAAGGACATTCATTCAATTCAGAAGATGTGATCTATATGTTTACGGTATAAAAATGTAGGTACAAATTTAACAGTATTTTATTAAGGTATTGTGTCCATAGAAAAGAAAATTACAAAATTGCATCATTTTAGACAATAATTGAAATAATTACACTTGGACCAGCTGTATTAGATGTGTTATAATGTATTTTTATTTATTTCTTGCCTAAACCGGACCAACTCTGGAGTCGACCTCGGTCTGCAATTTGACAGTCCTGCACATTATGCAGCTGTTGTGCACTTTAACCACCTCCTTGCGACCAGTTCAATGTTAATAATTGTAGCACTTCAGTCATTCAGAAAATATCTTTGATCAGAATATGGTTATTATAAAAACTTGTTGCAGTTATGTAATCTTTAGGAGAAAGGATTTTAACAATTTACAGAACAATGTAGTTTTTAGTCCCAGATCTTTATTAGTTTTTATTGAGCAATGTTAATCAACATAACTATATTTTTAATAAAATTTTTATTAAACATCTTTATACTAGTATAAGATATACTCTATGTAGAAATATGAAGAGCAATGAATGAATAGCAAAATTAAAGTTTATTTCTAATAATTTAATGTACAAAGTATTTTTTTTATAAAATAATAGTTTTGAAATGAGCTATAATTGTTTATTTTAATATTTATTTATTTGATTATGTTTATTTTAATCATCTAATTTAATCCCCACATGAAAAATGAATGTTTCATTTTATCTTTATCTTTTCTCAAAATGGTACTGCATATTACATAACAGTGTAATTAAAGTAAACATTTCTGTCCTTATAGGTTGTACTTTACCGTGGAAGTTTACTGCAGTTAAAAATGACAACATTAAAGAGGAGTCACAGGATCAGATCAGGGCAGGTTCAGGCACAAAGACACATCAACGTTCTACATCTTAACTGTGAGATAATCACGTATATAAATAATAAGTAGGTTTGTGTGTCTAAGCTCTGAGCCAAGCCGCTGGCAGAGGCAGATGGAGGGAGCGAACAAGGGTTAGAGACAGATGTGCCTCTGTGAGTGTGGGTGTGCAAGTGTAAAACTGAGGTTGGAAAGGGAAGACATTCTCATAAACTAAGGACAACATACCCATGGAAGAGGACGGTAATTAGGAGAGTGAGAAAGAGACAGAAACAGAAAGAAATTTGAGTGTACACAAAAATAAATAGACAGAGAGAGGAAACAGGTACAGATTTCTGTTTGATCTGGCTGTCAGTTCAGTCACAACAGATTAAAGAGGAACCATGACAAGTGTCACATCATACTGAAATGTGTTTGTTTTAGGTTTCTGAAAACTTCAGCATATGGAATACATGAACAAATAAATGGAGCAAAATTAACAGATGCAGCAGAGATTAAGCTGCTTGTGTGACTTTTGCCTTTTGAGACAAACCTTAATTATTTTGACAGCCGCTGCTCTCGTATGAAATGAGATTTCTTACTTTAATCAAGAGCATAGTTTTTCCACTTGAGAGCATACTTCAATGATTTCATGTTCACATTTTCGTTCCAAACTGTGCTCTCAGATTTACTGTTACCCGCGCAGATTTCCTGTGTTCCTGCTCAAACCTTTCTTCTTGCACTCAGCTGCTGCTGCTGCGCACTCTCAAAACTTCTGCTTATGTATTCTGCTGCTCACACTTGGCTTTTCTGTAGGAATGAACTGTGATGACCCTATCAAAAGTCACCAGCCAATAAAATTCAACCAGGAACCAATCACATAACATGGGAGAGGGTCAAAACAAGGACACTAACAGAAGACAAGACTTGTGTAGTCTGACTGTTTAGCATGAAGCACTGTAGCATTGTAGCTCCTGGCTGACATCTATTACAGATAACTTTGGTAGTAAATGTTTTCACTTAACTAGTTTAGATAATCAGGTGAACCTGAAAATGTTATTCACAGATCACATTCAAACAAGTAAATAAAAAGGTCTATCTGCTGATAGTCTATGTGACTGAGCTCACTGCAGACTGCCTCCATCACCATCCAGTTCTAATGTCATTACTTAGTGTAAAACGCTGGATGCTGTGTAAGCAACTTCCAAAATGAGTCTGGTTTTGAGTTTTATATTTATTAAATTGCCATGTCTGGTCTTAATGCTGGATACCTACATTTGGGGTGCACCCAAGATTTAAGTTCAATCTAATGGTTATTTTAAAAAGCTTGAATTTCCAGTGTCAAATAATTCAGCAGACATGCATCAGGTGCAGATGTCACTGTGATACAACATGTTAGGAATCAGTATGAAAAAGGGAAGGATGCAAGGCCTTGTTAACTTGTGACTATTGTCGTGACAGCTGCCAAATGTGAAAGTCTCTTGTAGTGCACCTATGTTTTTTTTCTTCCTGTTGAGGCTTCTGGCCCTTAACTGACACATTGTAAAACAAGCAAATAGTATAGAGTGAATATCAGCGAGATAAGAATGCAGAGAACAGTGCATTACATGCAGTCCATGCATTGCTTTCCTGTGAATCCCTAATGTGTGCAAAGGTAAATTTAGTGGTAAACTCCACCAACACTGATAAAACCCACACTATTAATGAGACAATTACTAAAACAATTATCAAAAGTGTTCCACTGTCTTCTATGACTTTCCTTTTGCCTGACACTGTCAATTTCCTCCCAGTTTCTCTCCTCTTCCTTTTGCTTTTACCTTCATGTTCCTGTGTTTCTTTCTTCCTGACATGCTTACACACACACACACACATATCTACACACACTCCGAGCTGACTGCTGTGTTGGGCTGGTTGTGTTGTTGAAAGCCTGTGGGGGGACTTGTCAGCTCTCATCTGCATTTAGAACACACCCCTTCTCTTTCCTTCGTCTCGTCCCAGTGTGTTACAGCACGCTTGTCACTGGCCCACAGACTATATTCACTCTGCCTGTGTGTGTGCATGCATGGGCATATTCAGCTTTGTATGTGTGCTTGATGAGCACTCACTGCGCACTGGTGTGTATTTTTTTCCCCTTTTGTGATGCCTGTCATGGAAGCAGCAAGTGTGTATAAAAAAAGGACTGTGTGTATTGGACTGTGTGATGTGGGAGGCATGTTAGTGCAGTAACATGTTTGAGTGAATGAATGATGTTGTGTATCAGTGTGTTTCTGCATGCCTTTCACAGCTTTGAAAGACATTCTTTCAACACACACACACACACACCTCAGTGTTGGTGAAACATGTTTGTGGTATTGGTATTGCGTTATGTAAGGCCAGAGACAAAAAATATGCATGTAAAAGTAAACATGATTCAGGACACAGATTTGGGCATAAGGTTGAGCAGACAGTGGAGGTGGATGTTATTTATTTATGGAAATACTGAATTCTGTCCTGAAGGGTGCATACAACCTAAGACACCACCTGGCAGCCATGTTGGAGATGATTATGAATTTAGTTTCTAACAGTTGCAAGAAAAAATGATTTGCAATTTCATTGTTTTCTGCGTACAGTCAGGTTCACAAATATTGGAACAATAAGTGTTTTGGCATTTGGCCTCTGTACACCACCACATTGAATTTGAAATGAAACACTCAATGTGGTGTGTGTGCACTCAATGACTGCCTGACGTCTGGAACCCATGGACAGGAACAAATGCTAAGTTTGCTCCCTTAAGATGCTTTGCCAGGCTTTTACTGCAGCTGCCTTCAACTGCTTCATGTTTGTGGGTATTTCTGCCTTCAGTGTTGTCTTCAGTAAGTGAAAAGCATGCTCTACTGGGTTGAGATCAAGTGACTGACTTGGCCAGTGAAGGATTTCCCATTTCTTTGCCTTAGGTAGCTTTTGCTGTGTGTTTTGGGTCATTATCCGTCTGCAATATGAAGTAGTGTCCTGTACATTTCGTAGCATTTCTGCACTTCAGAATTCATACTGATACTTTTATCAGCAGCCAGGTCATCAATAAACACCAGTGATGTAGTTCCATTGGCAGCCACACATGCCCATGCCATTACACTGCCTCCACCATGTTTGACAGATGATGTGGTATGCTTTTGATCATGAGTTGTTCCTTTCATTCTCTATACTTTTCTCTTTCCATCATTCTGGTACAAGTTAATTTTGGTTTCATCAGTCCAACAAATGTTATTCCAGAACTGATCAGGCTTTTTAGGTGTTTTCTGTTACCAGTGTTTTTACCTTGTTGTGATGCATCTGTATTTACCCTCTTAAAGCTGTCTCTTGACTGTAGACCTTGACAATGATGTGCCCACCTCCTCAGCAGTGTGCTGCACTTGACTAGATGTTGTGAAAGGGACAGAATTCTGTGGTCATTAACTTTAGTTGTCTTTGTGGTCTTCCAGGCCTTTCAATTTTGCTGAGCTGCAAGTTAATTTCTTCTTTTTTCGAATGTTTCAAATACTCAAAACCACCTCCAGACCTTTTATCTTCTTGATACTCATTGAGTAATGAGGGAAAAGGCCACACCTGGCTATCAACTGCTTGTTAGCCATGTGTTCTATTATTTATGAGCTCCAAGTAATGTGTGTGCAATTACTGAATGGTTAATGCCACCCTTTTATCAAACCCCTTGAATTAAAGCTGAAAGTCTTGACTTCACTCGCATCTGTGGTTCATTTCAAATTCAATGTGGTGGTGTACAGAGGACAAATGCTATAAAAGAAAACCTATTGTTCCAATATTTATGAATCTGACTATAAATTGGTCATGACGTGATCTGATCTGGTTACTGAATCAAGCATCAGGTATTTCTCTCTTTTAATTTTTTTTCCACATTTTACTGGACCTTTACATCTCTCTCTTACTCACTCCACTCACATTTTGAGCAATTCCAGTAACTTGATGTGTAATGCTGCTGCTTTAGTAAAGCACAAACTCATTTCATGCTGATTATGATCTGTAAAATTAATGAAAGTATGTAAATTAAGCGACTGAAAAGTAGAGTGCTTTGGAAACTAAGTTACACTCTCACATTGTTGCCTTTAGCTCATCAATAGACTGACATATTTGAGTGAAAAGATTGACTATGAGGCTGTTTTTTTATATATAATTCTTAACTGAACCTGCAAGAGTTGTGATATTTTATTCTTTCATTCATTTCCCATGCTTAATGAGACGAACAATAATCAGTGTTCTGACTAGCCTTCTCTCTTTTTAATCAATGGGATCTTCACATCACTGAGTTATTCATGGAGCAAATCTTATAAAATCAACTTTGTCATAATGAGATTTTGATGTTTTAAAGTTGCAGTGAGTGAGTAAGTATGCATCCTTTCCTCTGTCATCTAATCCATTTTCCTCTATACAGTGCAGTATGTGATGCAAACTGGAGAAAGCAGCAGAAGTCATCTGTGACCGTAGCCGTCATGTCAGGCTAATAAAAGACATCAGACAAGAGAAAAGGGAAAGGAGGAGGAGGTGAGGCTTAAACTGTTCTAACAGCCAGATTTATCCAGGAAGATCTCTCACTTCAGCTCCAAACCTGAGTTATATGACATGTAATAGGCGTTCAAATGATTTGAATTCATGCTCAGGCATCTGGTGTCACCCAGAGGGAATGGAATTACACAAGAGAGAGGATACAGCCATTGTAACAAAGCACATTTGTCCGAAAGTGGTTTACAGAGGAAATAAAACAATAGAGAACAAATCCAATGTGAATATCAACACAGCTCTTATATTTGTATAGGCTGGGAAATAGCTGGCAAAAAAGGGCACGAGGACAAGAGGAGGACACATCTGTGCTTCTTGAGCCTGGTTCATTCATCATGTCTCTCCTTTATCTCCATGCATTTAGTCAAAAATGCTCTTTATCTACCAACAGCATAGTGATGCAATGTTTAGCACTACTGACTAACAGCATGAACCAGAAACCCGGCATCAGTTTTCTGCAATCCAAAGACATGCAGTTTAGGTTAAGTGACAACTCTACATTTGTCTACTGGCTTTGCTGTTAACCTGACTCTTCCTTTAGCAACAACAATAAATTGTAAATTTCACTTGTCAAGCAAAATCTCTCAACATCTGCTAAATGCATCGTGTTAATGAATCATTGTGCTTCAATGTTCATTCACCGCAAAATAAATCTTTATTAAAACTACTGACAAACTGCACAGCAGACTGCTACATGCTAAGCAATCTCCTCACTGGAAAAACACAACCAAACACACATACAGCTTATCTTCTTGAGCGGATGTGCCCTCCCGTGGTGATTAACCTGTGTGTGCTGACACCTCTTGTGTCAGTTACCTCAGTGTAGAGACAGCATGAAGCAATGTAGTGCAGCTTTCTTTACTCTCTTATTACACACAAGTCAATCCCTCTTAGCCTTTAAAAAAAAAAAAAGTTTTCTTCACTATATGCCAAACACCCATCCACCCACACAAATGCAACACACGCTGGCTATAGCTGTAGACTCTAGTCGTGTTTCCATCTAACTGTCAAGTGAATTTTACCCAAATGTTAACACATGCAAAAAATAAAACTGAGTGTGTTTTGATCGGGCGGCTGGGGGATGAACACTCCCTAAATGTCAGAGGAAACTTTCATAAGAAAATGTTGTTCATGAGTATTAGGTGTCTAGATTGTTAGATTTTACTTTTAGTTTTTGGATGTTTAGCTCATAACTGTTGTTTCAGAAGCATTTAAATGACTACATTACCTCTACCTGCAGTATTTGCTTCTCAACTGACAAGAAAACTCTAGAAAGCTATTATTCACTCACAGGTAAAATAGAAGCTTTAATGTAAAGAAAAACATAGTCACTGTTAACAATACACAGTTAAATTTGTCAAAGAAAGGTGAGCTATCCTATGGAATCTCAGTACTCATGTTAAATGAATACTCTGGCCCCCAGAAACAGGTATAAGGCCATGCCGTTATAAATCCCAAGGGCCCCATAATAAGCAAGCCCATTTTCCATAACTGCAACTTTCCATAAAGTTGAAATGTGGAGAGCACAACCAGTGATTTCACAGACACCATTACAGTACTCAGTGACTAAAATAGCATTGTCTCTGTTCAGCTACACTTGCTGTAATGGTGTCATGAAGACCAAAAACATAATATCATATTATAGGGAGCTTGTTTTCCATATACTCACTGCTGAGGTAGAGGAAAGCTCCCAGGCACATACTAATGTACGTGTTAAACATTCTCTCTCTCTCTCTCTTTAAGAGATAGGTACATCATACACTGTCAGGGACCATAACAATTGTGGCAGAAGACTAAACTGCAGGCACCACAGCTTGAGTTTGCCTGGAAGGCCTGACGCCTCAATGCTCATAATGCCACTAACTGCCGGCTGTTTCAGGCCCTGGATCTGCTCTTTATCAATAAGAGCTGCATCATACCACGTACTGAAACTTTTGAATGGCTTCTCTGTTGGAATTGACACCTCATGTATACAAAGCTTTTCATCCGAAAGAACACCTTTTACTATTGAAAAACTCCTTGATTCCTCTGGCTTAAACTCCATCCATAGTCCTCTTTAAGTTAGTGTTCAACTTATCCAACAGCTTTTTGGTACATGGTCCTGTGATAGTTGTGTCATTAATGTACGCTCTTATGGGTGGTAAATTTTGCCCAGACTGAAGCCTCTCTCCTCCTACAACCCAACCAGATGCTATATTATTAACCTCTATTGCCAAGGTAAAACTTGATGAGTGAGATTGTGCTTCCTGCCATGATGCCCATCGACAATCACTGCCATGCTGTAGTAAACTCTGAAGTTATGAAACATCTGGATGTCCTGAAAATATCCTCTGACCAACCTTTTGACTATGTCTCACGCTTTAAGAAAATCTAATGCTAAAAGTGCCCAGGTAAACTTATACAGATCCTTTTTCCAAGACATTCTGCTTTCCTTAACCCTGTCAACCTACATTATGGGTAATTATTGGAAATCAATGCCCCTTTTCTCACCATCTGTAGCATTATCCCACTTCTTTCTGAGTTGTCTTCAAAGAACAAGCCTTTCTACAGTATCTCCTGTTGCCGTCTTGACTGTACTATTTCTACCAAACCTTTCCATGCCATATTTATAAATCACATCTTCCATTTCCTTTAGCGTCTTCTCAGCAGCACCTTTTAATCTTCCCAGAGCATCTACCAGACCTGAAATAACTGTTGCCCATACACACTCCTCACTAACTCTAGGCCAACTTACTTTGGGTTTCTGCACTATACCCTTCTCTTTCTTCGGCTGCCTTCTCTCACCATTGCCTTTACTACCGTTTTGTGCTACCTTCTGCTTCCTCTTAACTTATGCTTATGCTTATTTCCTGCAAACTGTGAGCAAGAGCACGTTGCTGGATTTCACCCAACAGACTTGACTGACTTCTTAAGAATTACTGCTCAATGTGAGGCCCCTGCCCACTACATTCTTCCAGTAGTGGAAATACTTCACAGAAACACCAAGGACTGCTTTTTCTTTCTTCTAAGAACACAAATGTGATTGTGAAAAGCCTGGCATCCTACATTTTTAAAATATCACATGCTTGTGGTTACAGTTTAATTAGTGCAGATTTTTACTATTATTTCACTTTTCCAACCATATCATTTTATCATCTTTATCGGACCTCATGTAGACACAGGACTGTTTTCTACCTTTCCAACCTTCAAGAAATTTGGGCTCAGCTGGTAGAAAAGTACAACACATTCTTACGCATTCATGCACACATAAACCACATCCGAACATCCTGGAGAGACTATTTCTGTCTCCAGCCTCTCCTGTTTCACATTCCCACCATCCATTATCCCTAATTCACTCTGCATGATTCCTATTTTGCACCTCCTCCTAGTAATCATTATACCTGATGTACTGCTAAAGGTCAATACTCTCCCTTCAAACATATCGTACAAAGAGCCAGTTGGGACATTATGATCTTTTTTTACTTATTCTAAATGTTTTTCTCCCATTTGCCTTTCACCACACCTCTTTTTCCTTATCTTTCTCGCTCAGCATCACTCAATGTCTCCTTCATGACAATTCAGGTATCATGATTGGTAATGCCATATGGTGCACAGCACCCTAAATGCGATATACGCATCAGGCCTTTGAACACACACGAAGCAGATGGATGATGCAGCATATGTTAGCTGACATGAGCGACTTCATGTCAGCATGAACTCGCGCTGGGTCATCATGGTCATATGTGAGTCCATGTGTATCTCAATATCTGTGTGTGAGTGTATATGTGGGTCATATTCAAGATTCTAAAGAAAGTTAATATCATATCATATGGGTGATGCCCTTAACGATGGTCCTGTTTCCTGTCAGTTAATAGCTAAAGTGAAACTCAAGACCACATACTTCCATCCTTAAGCTCCAAAAATACCACACCCAAAGGAAAATATTGTAGTTATGATCTTACAAAAAAATAACTCAATCTTTAATTGTCTCATAAATAACTAAATAAATGACCACTAAAATTCAAAGTTAGGAGAACCATGCCTAACTTTACTCCATCAAGGGAACGACGCTTAGAATTATCCATTTGGACTAAATGTCAAATTTACCATATTGCCCTTCGGTGTTCTGCCTAATTTCCCCTCTGCAAAAGTTTCCTCCCAGTTGTTCTGAGGAAAGTCTGAGTTAAAAAATTTAAAGAGCATCCTTGTTTGGAGGCAAATATTGTTCTTTTTACTGCACTACATTTATTTGACAGCTTTAGTTACAGGTTACTGTAGAGACAACATTTTTACACAAATATAGGCTTAGAAAACACAATGTACTGTTACATATTATTTTTACTGTATTTTCTTAAGGCCTTTTAAAGAACAAGCAAAGATTAGAAAAATGTTGAAAACATGAATTTGTGCAGGACTTTATTTTTTTCCTACCACATTAATCATCTCTTGATGCTCTTCTGTGCAGACTTAGGTTTTGGCCTTTTGAAGAGAGCCACTGGACTAACAGAGTCTCAACCAGCAGCGGTAAACACCTTTCTGTTCCTTTATTTATTCATCACAGAAGAGCAAAATCCTATTTTGATTGTTGTTTTCTTGTACTCTCTTTTCCCCACTCTCTACTTTCTTCTCCCTCCTCTCTTTTTTGTTCTTTTATAGGGCACTTTTTATGCTGCGTAGTTTGCTGTGTTTAGACACACAATAGTATTGACAGCTCCCTTCGCCGCCTGCAACGCCATTGTAGGGTGACTGGTTCTTTATGTGTGTGTTGACATCCTGAATATGAATGCATTTGTGTCTAAGTACGTTTGTCAACACTCTCAGAGTTGTCGGTGCACGTCAGCATCAAATCTTGTCCTTTTCGTCTTCATCTCGCCACCGCTCCTTCCTTCAAATGGCCTCTTGTCTCCCTGTGTGTCTCACCATCATATCTCTGAGCCCTTAATAGTGTCCCAGCAGTGCATTTTACAGCCTCCCCTCCCACTATTTTACTAATGACACTGCTGCCAAATGTGGTGACCAGAGGTGGGTAGAGTAGCCAAAAATTGTACTCAAGTAAGAGTAGCGTTACTTCAAAATAATATTACTCAAG
>JAUMHL010000011.1:10867002-10878553 GCA_032362345.1 Sandelia bainsii
GTGGTATACTCACCACTGTTGTTGGCTTTTGTTTCAATAAATTGTTTGAGATGAGGAAATCACCATTGCATGCTTCATGTATGTTGAGCATCTTACTGAAAAGGTAAGGAGCTAAATCAGAATCCCTTATCAAAACAAAAACATATTCACTGTTGTGAATCATATGAAAATGTGGCATGTTCTTGACTGGTCAAGAAGGCATCTACACACTTGTATCTTAACTTATAAGGCCTTGTTATCTAGATTGCTGCTCACACACAAATACAGACTTTGTTATGCTCCCTCATTATTGGAATGAACTGCAATGTACCTTGGGCTTGGATTCACGTGATTAGTCAAATTATTAGTGGTAAATGTTCTAAGCCAGAAGCGGAAGGTTAATACCTTTTTGAATATATTGACTGATCAAGACTACTTTGAAATTTATTAGGTCTTAAAAACATTCAAACATATTCAAAAGTTGATTCCACAAAATACAATACTCTTAGAGATTTCTAAATACTATGTTTACAGTATTTTGTAGGATGAACATTGTCTAATTGTACTCAAGTGACTCCTATATTATCACAGAAGATTTAGTCTCCAGCTCTTTTATATTTATGTCACAGCAATCTCAGCATTCCTGCACTGTCTGTTAAAGCTTCTGAATGGCAGAATAATAAGTGACTTGAACTTGTCTGGACACTAATGGAAGTCTTGGATGATGCTGACTTGGGTCAGTGTGATAGAGACCTTGTGTGATCAATATCGATCAAACTCTGCAAACTGTAAGTCTAAAGCTTAGTTAATTTTTTCTCCTTGTGTGTGTGTGTGTGTATGTGTTAACATCTGCCAAAGCATGGGTGGCCCTTATCTAGAGGTCCTTCAGAAAGTATTGATCAAGATACCCCAAGAGCAGAGTTGGATGTCAAGCATCAAGTGGCCTCTCTTCTCCATGGTTCGCTGAGCTACAGTAGTTCAGCTTCGGAGAGTATTCAGTTTCACATTTGCACACTTTATTTTATTTTATTTTATTTTTTATTGCAGATTTAATGTTAAATGCATAAAACTGTCATCAATCACCACTCAATAATCCACAATGACAAAGTGAATACATGTTTTTAGAAATTATTGCAGATTGGTTAAGAATGAAATACTGAAACCTCACACTTCACACTGTATGTCACATACACACATGGTGACGCATGGAGCAGCGTTCATAAATGCATAGTGCCGTTTACAACAGTGGAGACCTTTTTGGCTTTCAAAAATGGCCTAGGAGTTTGTCAAATGACATTTGAGGGACAACAAGAGCACGAGGGAAAAGATTCCTGTTTTTTTTTTTCATCATACTACATTGAGTTACACTAGTCCAGTTGTATTTCAACTCACTCACAACTCACTCAATTCACTAGGTGGACAACTTAGGTTTATGTAAATTTGACATAGGAATTTATTCATATCAATTGTTTTTTCTGAGCCAACACATCAATTTTTCACTGTCAACACCATTAGTACTCTACAAAACATTTTTGTTGTTTTCACTGATTCTGTTTCAGTGTTTCAGATTATTTCATCACCAGCAGTATGTGTGACAACTTCAATCCTTAATAGACTCCACCTCATCTCACCTCTCTCCTTTCCTCTCCCTCCTGTGTCTTTTCTCAATGCCATCCCTTCCATCATTGTTCGGAGGTTGTGATGGGCAGCTTAGCCATGCAGTCAGAGTGACAACTTGCTTAAGCCACCAGAAAATAGCCGACTGACACTGACCTGATACGTGGAACACTCCAACAACTAATACCTTTCAGTCCGTCAAGTTCAAATAAAGTCAAGATGCACCCAGGACAAAGGAATTTGATGGCACAGATAAAAAGGAGCCTTGGCTGAACAAATCACACCCCATGTTCTCTGTAAGTATAAAACTAAGGAAATACAAGCTGGACTGAATTTCCTTTTAAGGGCTGTTATGACTGACCATGGGCTGGAAATATGAGATGCAGGGGATGCTGTTGATGTCATGGCAACACTTCCAGAGCTAAAATTATGGTCTGTTTGGCCATTTGGATTATAGCTGTCGTCCAGGAAGTGGATTGTGTACCAGCTGTTTGAAACATTTTATAGCTTAACCAGCACAGTGTTGAGGTTGTAATTTTGCATTGCTTTTGTCTTGCTTCCATTTACAGTTTACTGTCACTGTCATCTGGCTTCATTAAATGTATGGATGACTTCTTTCCTCTCTCTGTCTCTCGCACTAACCTAACCATTTCCTGAGCTGCTTCCGCCATCACTCCAGAGGGCATTTGGTTTTCACTTGTCAGTGTTTGGTGTTTACGCAAGTGCTCGTGTTTTGTATTTGTGCGTCTGTTTGATGTTGTTATCTCCCTGTTGGCTCTGCACTAATTGAATTGGCTGAAATTCCCAGTCACCTTTTGGTAAAAGGCCTGCATTCTTCGCTTTCTATGGAAAAAAATTACCAAATTAGCCAACTCTCACAGCCTAATCAAGGAAAGACGGAACATATTTTTTCAGCCCAATTAATCCTTATTTAAGACATAAGTGTACTGTAAGTTTGCACACTTTAAATTTATTTTGTGACAAAAGATTCACAAAATTAAAATCTAAGAAAGCACCATACAGTATCTGCTTCATTAGTGGAGTACATTTGCTCAAGTATTCTACTTAAAGCTCTAGTTTTGAACCTTGAAACAAAGTTGAAAAAGTTAAATGTTAAAAAAGATAATTGGAATCATTTAAAATGTATAATCTTATAAACTAAAACGAATCCAATTTCATGAAGGAACCAATTAAGCATTCCAAGTTGATTGACTTTTTTTCAGGACCTTCCTCTAAACTGAAAAGTCTTACTTACCTATTCTTGGCATTAGCTTTCCAGATTTGGTCAAATCTACTTCTGAGATTTCTGTCACCCATGTGAGGTGAATAAAAAAATATTTTTAATTAAGAGTTTGATTAAAAGTTATTAGGGCAGTACATTTACTGCATTATGTTTCATATAGCAACATTGGACTGAACTGGACACTAGTTTCTCTACACAATTTACACATTAAACCTATGATTAACTGTTATACTGTATGATGTATGGATATATAAACTGAGTTATATTGTGTCCCACCATATAGCTAACAATATGTAATTCAAGGTTATAACTGACTATTAATGTTGATCTGTGATGCCTTACCCGACATCAGACACTGGCCATATATAGCCACTCTACACCTAGCTATCATTATGTAGGTGCGGCTGAATTAGTGAATGTCATTTCTCTCCCCTGTGTCATCGGTGTAATGATCTCTTGAAGGTAACTCTGGTATTTTTACTGCAGGAAGAGGAGGACCGGTGGGAGTGAGGTGTGGAGTGGAAACATGTAGGATGCAGAGAGAAGACAAGAGGGGAGCTATTTGTGTGGGATAGCTGCACAAGAGGTTCCCTCTTCTCTGTGTCATTTTTGCCCAACAGCTGAATTATACTGAATATCTGCTGGGAAATGAGCAATATAATCTGATTTTTTACATTTCTCGAGCAGATGCAGTTAATGTAAATGTGTATATTTGTGCCCGAGACAAATAGTTTGTGGAGGTAACCTCATAGATTTTCTCAGGTGATTCTAGGTATTATTTCTTGAACTTTTTATTAATGGACTGTATCTTCTCTTAAATGTGTCTAGATTACAGCATCCCTTAGCTACCCAGAAAAGATCAATTCTATTATAAATTTGCTTAAGTACTGGCATGCACAGATATTGTCAGGGATACAGAAAAACACAATAAAAGGGCATATAAAGGTGCTTTTAGGAGACAAGGCTGTTGGGGCCAGACAGGACCTAAGCATGGAAGTGCAATTAGAGACAAGAAGTTCACATATAGACACAGCATAGAGGACAGAAGAGAGTCTGCAGTAGACAGGACTGCAAGAGGAAGAGGACAAACTGCGTGACAGTGTCATGTCTTCTAGTTAATCTTTTGACACCCATTCATTCTTCATGCACGTTTCCTTTTGAATGCCATTTAACACAGTTGCTGCCAAGACAGCACCAACCAGTAACCAGTATTACGTACTGCATACTACGTAGTATATAATGTGACAGTATAGAGTAAGACACAGGATAGACAAGGAGAGACAGGGATCCTAACCAGATACAGATAAACTCACCCTAATCAGTTTAATCTAAAGTAACACAAGGATTGCTGAGTTGGGCGACTGTTTGATTTAATGAATGACAATGGCAATGATCACCTCATGGCCAACACCCAATTCATTATAGTATTAAGTATCAAATCCATCCATCACTTGGCCACACAACCTTTTTAGCTCAATACTAGTCTTAATCAAGGGGGTGGATATTCCATGCAGATGCTAACTTAAACTAGTTTTTTAATACATTCAATTTTTCATCTGAGCATTGATGCTGCAAACATCCTGTTACACCTCATCCCAGCACCCCACAGCACTCTGCAGTAACTGCTGGAGTCAGGTTCACTGAACCATCTCCAGCAGAAACTGTGATTCACTGAACCAGCTCATGTTTTGCCACTCTTAATCTATTCTTTTTTCCTGAAGTGGCTGTTGCAGCATCGCGTTCATGCTCTTTGGTCTAATCCTCTTTATGGTTAGGCAAGTCGTGTTGCAACTTGTGAGTTGAATATTTGTGGGCAGTCTTGAAACTTTTGTAGGTCCTAGTAGCTGTTTTGAATACTCAGATAAACATTTTTTAGCTTATGGGACTCCTGCTTTTTGGATGTGGTACGATTTTATTTGTCATGTTTTATTTATTTTTTTCTTTGGCTCCAGCAACTCAGGAGCTGTTTTCCCAAATTCCATGTGCCATGTAACACTGACTTGACAATTATGATATTTTATTTTTAAATGAAGCTGTTGAACAAGCAGACACTGAAAATCTTACCATTATAAGGTTTTTGCCAACAAACTGGGAGCTGGGAATTTAATTAGTGCAAAGGACAATGCTGAGTGTCAAGGAAAAGCACAAAGAATAAAGTCACAGGGTCAAAAGGGAGCCACGAGGAGAGAGGAGAAGCAGAGGATTTAGTTGGAGCTGAAGCTTAAATGAATGTAATTATGTGGTGGTAATGGGCCTGCTCTGGCCTCACTTCCAGGCTAATTCAGTTTAGAGAATGAGAAGAGGACGTAAGTGTGAAAGCACCAGACGTGAGAGAGATGTGTGTGTGTGTGTGGATAGAGCATGTTTGAGGTATTATCTTTTTATATGCGTTAAAGAGAGTGAGAAACTGAAGATCAGAGGGTACAAACTGTGTCTGTGAATGATTATGAGAGATGGGTAACTGAGCTTGCCTGGAAAGTATAAAGGGATAAATGTGTGTCCGTGTGTGTAAGAAAGAGAGAAAAATTTGAAATTAGAAAGTAAACGGGGAGAAGAAATGATAAAAGAATAATTGGGAAAAGAGAGGAATGAGAGAAACTGGTAGTGAGTGAGTTAATGAACCGACACTATTCTGAGATTTCAAAGTTTCCTTCATGTCTGTACCGCAGGCAGAAATATCCAATCAAGCAGACAAGGAGACATCTGCTTATATCTCTCATCTCAGCGCTGCTAATGGACTGTAACAACATTTCTCATGAAACATTATTACTATGATGTTTGAATGTCTAATATATGAAATGAAATATCTTTTTCCAAGCCTACGGTATAATGACAAAAGGTAGTTTTACTTAGATCCGAGCAGACTTTAGGAATATTGGATCTAGATGATCTGGTCTGATAGCTGCTAGATACCGGAGAATGCATTTCACCAAGGTGAACAGCCAAGGATTACATTTAAAGATAAAGGGACAGACTTTATATTTTATCCAATCCATTAACTAGTCCCATTCACTAGTTTAAATTGCAATAATGAGTTTTTATTCATTAACACTCAACTTAAACAGGGATGAATGGTAGACAGGGTCAGGTCAATGAAGCTTGCACATACAGGTTATCACCATGATCTTAAATGGTAAAAATGTGGATTGAACAAGATTTGTAAAAGGGAAGCATATCAAAACAAATCATAAAAACTAAATTGGGATTCCGTATCTTTACGGGGTTATCAGTGAGTATGGAAAGAAAAAAAGTTATCCAGCCATACTCCAAGATATTTAGCAGTTCAGTTCTTTTTTTTCTAGAGTTTTGAGGTTGATGTTATCTAATGTTTGAACATACTGTACATGGTTTCTGGAGAATGTAATGCTTGACCATTTAAGATTCATTTTAATTGGAAAGATTATAACGGGAATCAGGAAAATACATCAGTCATACCCTGATTTGTACACAACTAAATAAAAAACATAATCTGCATACAAATGATTTTTTCTGGCTGTGTTGTTCATATTGTTTATAAGAATAGAAAACAAAGTTGTTCCCAATTTGTTATCTTAAGGACTTCAGACTTGTAGTTGTCTAAACTAACACTGTGTTCTGACTGAGAGACAGTTTCCAAACCAGCTTAATACTTCCTAATCTTCAGTAAAATCAACACTTTGTGATCAACTGAGTCAAAAGCCTTGCAGAGATTAACAAACACAGCTGAATAATGTTGCTTTTTATCAAGCACAATGGCCACACTAAAACTACTGTAGATTTTTAAAGGACTCTGCAGCAGATAAAGTGAAAAAGTGAAACTGCTCATTTCTACGCAATGAAGAATATCACTATAGTGGATCCGAATTTAGTTTTATGTAAACTGCAATTCCCTCCCTTTATTTATTCAATCAATTCTACTTTTGTAGCTACTTATGTTATCAGTTCTCTTAACCCATATTATATTTAAATCAAGTTATGGGGGTAGATGTCTGACATTCATGTACAGGTCCAGTTCTCTTTTCCATATGTACAGTCTTGCAGCGTTGGTCCACGGCCTGGATTAAGCTGAGTGGTAATAACATCCAGTGATAAAATGCAGCTATCCCCTTGATGGTGATGAGTGTATGAGCACAGGTGGAAAAGATTGGTTTTGTATGAAAGAGCCATAAAATGCTTTTACATTTCCCATGTCTCACCCATATCTGGTGGAGTGAAACAAACTCATTACAAAATGGTATATCGGGCAATATGGATCAAGGCAGTACAAGAGCAAAAAAAGGCATCTCCAGTGTTGACTTAAAAGAAGAGATCAAAGAAAAATTCAAATAAACACAGTGCCAACAACTTCTAAGACAGAAGAAAAAAAAGTCTCATCATATGTCTGTTCTGGAGGGAAATCCTCTGGACCTTTACCAATGTCACACATGGTTGTGGTTCTTCCAAGGAACCCTCCTCTGATGTAATTTATCCCTGAATCACTGGGATGTTAGACAGGTTATATCATCAGAGTGAACTAAGCAGGTTGTGTAGATGAGCATGATAACTTGTAAATATGCTTAAAGCCAGACAGTTTTTGTGACAAAAAAGCAATACGGTGCATTTTATTGCCTCATTTGTCACTATTTGCTGTTGGCATTGCAACAATGTATCAATCGATTGTTTTATTTGTTCGATTAGTTTTCTACTAAGCTAATGATAATATGTAAAGTTAATCTCGATAATACAATAATACAGTGCTTCCTGAATCTTTTTCCAGGATAGTTAAACAAAATTTTTATGTCATGTGTCATGACCCCTCATCATAACTGCCAAAAAGCTGATGGCTCTTTGAATCTGTAGTGGGGACTTGTGGGCTACAGATTCAAAGTCTCTGCTGCATTAATTGGCCACTTTTACTGCTCTTCATCTGTGCCGCAGCGTGGCATGCGTTACAGTATAATGTCTGTAGATGGTGCAGGCCAGGGAGAATCCTCTACAAAGAGTTGGAACCATAGAGTAGACAGGAAAAATCATAACCTGGAATTTGGGGCTGGATCGTGACACCACAAATAAAACAACTTACAAATGATATTTTCATTCAGCAGCTGTCAGTTTGAAACCAATCCAATAAAAATAACACTGAATGAATTATAGCCTCCAATATAAAGACTGTCCAAATATTGAAAAACTCTATAAAACATAAACCTAAACTAGAAACAATAACTTGAATCACCATCCTCCTCTCTTTCATCCTTGCAGTACTTTCAGCCACCTTGTTCTTATCAATGACACTATGTCACCCTATGAATAGTAAAGCCAGGCTTGAGAGTCTGACCTCCTTCATGCACGTCCGGCCTGGAAATTTTCAGTTAACTTCTGCAAACTCACTTACACTCTACACAAGTCATCTTATATCAAATGATACAAGATAGGGAGAGAGACAGGGTAACAGACTGACATCAGGTCACCTCCTTCATTTTAAACTGAAATGCTCTGATCTGGATTTTATTTAACTTTTTACTTTAATTGTTCTGAAAAATAGCAAAGATTAAAAAAAAAACTGACAGGTCAAAATACCAGCAGTGGTTTGGAGCGTCGGGGGCCCTGTTAAGAAGGTTCCAAGGGGGTGGCAAGTCCCCCTTGAGCAAGAACTGGGCAACAGCGAGGAGAAAAAAACTTTACAATATTATGGAGCTTTATTATCAAGGCTTTGTATATAAGAAGAAGGATTTTAAATCCTACACTGAATTTTATGTGAAGCCAAGGAAAAATATGATCTTGCTTGCTAATTCCAATAAGTACTCTTGTTGTAGCATTTTGGATTGTATGACTTAAATTGCATATGGTTGTCAAAAATTTGCATTTGAGTCCAAAATTTGCATCTACTTGTATATGATTAGATAATATACCTTTGGGGTTGGGGTACCTTTCTGTTTTGTCTGAATCTAGAAAGCCCTCCTGGGAAAATTACAGGACATTCAGGCCTTTATGCCTTCATGTCTTTTAAGCAAGCTTGACATTTGTCAAATTGATTTGCTTCATATGATTTCATAGATATATATAGATGTGTGTCATCTGCATAGCAATGGAACTTCATCTGTTTCAGTACCGTTTCTTGCGCCATGCAGACTATGCAGATGCATAGGGCCCTGCTGCCACTAGGGGCCCCCCCCCATATCTCTCAGATTGTATTTGCTCTGTAATGTTGAAAGAAACTTCTATAAACCATTGGGAAGTGTCTTTGATATCACTGCAGAAACAGCTGCGCCAGAGTGTTAACTTTGATTTGCTCTATATCAGACATGTTTAGTATTACACAATGTCCTTGATAGCTCAATTGGTAAGGAAATGGCGTGACAGGCCAGATTCTTGGGTTCATGACCAGTTTTGACCAAAATGTAATTTAATTTTTTTTTTCATGTGACCATTCCTGTGTGGCTTCATTGACACTTAAAAACGATAATTGTCACAATGATAATAAAATAGTTTTATAACAGTGCATTTGTATATAACTCTTGCTGTCAAATCTTTTTCTGAGAGGCCCACAGGAATCTTCATTTCATCAAAGCTATCCGTCTTTAAAAGAAGTTTGGACACCCCTGCTCTTCACATAATTAGGTTTATTATGTAATAAACCAAACTGTTGAAAAATTTTGAAACATTGTATCTGATTTGAATCTTTACTCATGATTTTGCCTGGTATCTTAAAAATCTTTGATTTGCAGGTGCCATTCTAAAGTTTGTAAGTTTCTGCACCTGTATGGTCATAGAGGGAGAATTTTTTACCTTTATTATTTTCTATAGTCTATGGCTTGGTTCAACTTGATTTTTTTCTTTGTTGTTGTTTTTAATTTCAGTTTCGAGAACCTACTGTGATGCATTGCCACAGATCATCGAAGGGTTTAAACTCCTCATATCGATTCAAGACAGGGGCCCCCAAAAAGATCTTGCATAGGGCCCCCAAAGAGCTAGAAACGGCCCTGAGTATCAGTGACTTATCATTGACATTAACAAACTGGAATCTTTCTGATAAATAAGAGTTAACCCCAGCGTTTCAGTATCTGTGATAAAACATTCAGTTCTGGCATGTGAAAAAAAAGGTACATTTAGCTAAAGTCAGTATGGAATAAATCTGTCTGTAACAAAGTTGAGCAACATCTGTTCTCTCAGGCATAGTACCCTCATGTACAGAACGTCTACTGACACAGGTTTGAACATAACAAGAAAGAGGATATACAGTATGTCCTTTTTTGTTGGATTTCATTGTTTATGTCCAGATCCAGTGTTCAATGCCAATACAGAAAGTAACTGTCTTCCTTTATGCGGAGAGGTTGAAAGTAAGGGTGTAAAGGACAACTGACATGTCATGAAGTTCACAGATCACATCCCATACAATTATCTACACTACAGATATCATTGGCCTTTTTTAAGATGCTTCTTTCTTAACCAAGTGTTTTAGAGTTATTTTCCATTACCACAATCTTTTCTCTTTCCCTTAACATTATGGTTTTCATAGTAGATATTACAGACAAAAAACATGTTGCCATCCAATGTTACAATGTAGCAAAATTACCCTTCTGGTTGAGTCAATCAGAAATGTTCGAAAAGTCAAAATCAATGTTTATTGTGACCATCCTTTTGCCTAAAACAGCACTAGTACTCCATGTTAAACCTGTCAAAGTAATTGGCAGGTTAGATGTCTTGATAGATGTCATGCTGCAGAATTCTGGCATTCCATGATGGATAATAATATAAACATTAAAATTAACAAAATTTACTAAAACTAAAAGTTTAAAACGTTTAAACAGTAATAGTAAGTATATAAACTAAGTATATAAATGTACAAACCTTAAGGCACTTACACAATAGTGACTCGACTGACAGGGCAAATTCTCCACCTCTAGAAAAATGCAACTTTGCAGAGGCTATTTTCAATCAGTGCAATTTTGAGTGGTGAGAGACTTTTCCAACTTTAATTACATTCAGATCTGCAGAATCAGAGAGCTTTCCCAGCAATCACCATGGGAAATTAAAAAGCTGAGCATTTCCCTAAGTATTGCTTCCTGATTTTCTGACTATAGAGGAAACTGTTAAGATAATCTAAATGTGTTAATGCTATGCATTATATCTACAGTAGATGAACATCATCAATTGTCATGTGTCCATGATCAAACTGCTGCACTGCATCCAACGACTCCAGACACTCCCAGGCTCTTTTAACATCAACCCTATGCCCCCATCTCATCCATTACAAGTTCTCTCCATCTGTATTTTCTTTTCAGTTTTTTCCTGCTCACGTCATTTTATCTGCTATGTAACTCACCTTAATTCAATCACTCTCTTGTCTTTATATTATTCCTTTTCTTGTTTAACCCCACCATTTAATTCTTAATTATATACCGCTTCCTAAATCTTCTTTAGCTGTCATGCTATTAAAGGGGAGCATGTGTTTAATTGTTTTCTGAATATTTTATGATCCGTTTGCTTTGCCAACGCACTAAAATATCATGTTGCATGGGTAAGTGATGTTAATGATGGGATTTTCAAATCAAATTCTACTCCACATAATCTACTGTTTACTAAAATGTTAATAATACACTGAGCACAATACAACAATCAGAATAAGTTAAGTTTAAAAACTTGCACTGTCACTTTTCTTAAATATGTATATTCATATCTTATCTATGAAACCTGATGAAACTAATCAATTAGTCAAACTTCAAGCTTGTTTAAAAGACATAAAGGCCTGGATGT
>JAUMHL010000011.1:10878653-10896661 GCA_032362345.1 Sandelia bainsii
TTACAATGTAAAGTGCCTCGAGATGACTTTTGTTGTGATTTGGCGCTATATAAATAAAACTGAATTGAATTGAATTGTATTTGCGTATTTGGTCGAAGTGGTCAAAGGAGATGATGCATGGGATGTGAGTATGAACCTGTGCAGGGTCACAGCAGCAGAAATGAGACAGAGACATATCTTGGGCTGGGGTGGAGTTAAGTGTACTGTAATGAGTGTAACAAGATCTTAAAATACCCATCGCTGCCTTTCTGTGGTTTCAATCTGGAACCATCAAAGTGCTCTTGTGTAATAAGCTGTCATCAACAGATTCACATGGATTATTTAGAATCATCCCAGGAAAATACTCACAGAGCTGCCAGAGTACAAGACATTACTTACATACCATGAAAAGGATGAAACTTTAATAATGCAACAAGGGAACCATTGCAGCAATTAATGTTTTACCATTGATCGATCTCTCTGGGAAGTACTCAGTTAGTCGTAGGTTATATAAAATGCAGCAGATTTCTTTTGTTCATCCAACCAAGAGTCAAAAAAGATTCAATTTGGAAATCTTCACATTGTTCCTCAATAAATTACTTCATCAGCACTGATCAATTGACCAGTTTTTTAAATGACTCATTCCTTCAGCACTAACACGCAGATTTTAATTGCAAAGTAAATATTCTGTATATTTTCAGAAAGTTGATGTTGGCAGGCGTGGTTGGTAGAAATAGTGCAATGAGCCTTCAGCATCACTTTAGATCAAAAGCTTGTTTGTGTTTTGAGTTTTATATTAGAAGGAATTATAGCCAATGCTTTTTGTCTTTTTGATTAATCCTTAACCAATGTCTTGTGACTGTTCACACTTTATTTATAAATGTATAAAACTGCATATAGGCTACAGAACTATTAATTTGGAAGAAATGTACATAGCAGAGAGACGATTGTCATGCAAATCAGTAAAAGCTAAACAGTTGTTAGGCTGTGATGGGGAGCAGAAGCACAGCCTGACCAATATAAGCAATAGAGAAGGAAGACAGGGAACAAAAAGCTGCAAGAGAGGATGTGAGGGGAGGGCTGCTTCTCCCTTCTAAAAAATCCTAGCATCATGGCTCTAAGTGATGGCAGTGTTGGGCTGCGTGAGTTGGTTTATCCACCACTTTGGCCTAGAGAAGACTGATGGACTTAGTGGAGGCTAAAAACATATCAACAGTGTTTACCCACCTCTCAATTTCTGAAATAGCGTTTCCTCAGAGTTTACACATATTCACATATCCAACTGGCTCCCTCTCTGTTTCTTTGACAGATTCAGTGATAGCTCATGTTGTTTTCCACTAGATTGTATGCATTGTATCCCGAGGTCAGCACCACTGTATGTTGTTAACATGGATCAGATATCAACCCGTCAAACAGCCATCACCCTATTACATGGGACATCAGTGCACTGTTTGTGTTGAAGCTGCTGAACACTGCAGAAGAGTGAATCAGACTTCCGTTGAATGACATGACGTTTTGATCAAAAATAGCGACTTGTCCAATTAAAAAGGGACAGTTACGAGATCTTAAGTGAGTGTAAAAACTACATAGCCTTGTTTTAGCCATTTTATTTATCCCTGTTTTTGCTGCTTCAGATTAAGCTGCTGTATCTTAAAAGTTACTGCACAGCTCATAGCCTGTGTTAAGCAGGCATGCTCCTGTGCTCGCTTTTCCATTTAGTACACCCTCACAGAGCTGCTAGCATGGCAGTAGACTCTCTCAGTACAAGTCATGCAATATGTTTATCTCATTATATATTTAACAACTAGTTTTATACAAATGTGACTGGTTAAATAAAATATATGTTGCTACTCAGACCCTACTTGTTTAGAGGAAAAGCATATTAGCCTTTACAAGTGATGTGCTTTGGATCACACAAGTACCTGGCACACCTCTAAGATCACCCACCGTGATTACTGCAGGTACACTGTCACATTCATTTCTGTCTTGTTTGTCCCTCCACCCCCAGACGCCACATCTTGGCGCTCCAGCACAGTGGTTGTTCCAGTTGTACAAGTCTGGCACAGCACTGCGACTCTGTCTCTCAATCCATCACCGCTTTCTCAGGCTCTGACATCTTATGGCAAGAAAAGATGGCTGCAAATTTGAACATGAGGTGTTATGAAAAATGACCTTGCACAATAATTCTCAAACATTTCTGCTGCAACTGATGGGAAAGTGTTTATGTGGAGAATACTGTGCAAATGGAGAAACTCAGCAGTGATATGTTGTGAAGCTGTTGTGTTTTTAATTTTTTTTCTTTTTGGACAAGATGATCTAATTACTTTGATTAAGGAACAGAATATGCATCCAGTGTACTTTCTGAATTCTCACTCTACACTAAGTAGTGTAACCTTTGCATAGAAGGAAATGTCTCCAGAGTGACAAGTGATCATGTACGTCATTTGTCTCCATGTTCTCATCCTTGTTTTTCTTTCAATTTCTTTTTTCCTATAGCTCGTCTAGCTTCTCTTCACCTGTTCTCTCCTTCTCTTCTCTTTCAATTCTTATCAAACTTATTATAATAAAGTAACTACAGATACATTAGACTAAATCGTTATGAATCATTTTTATGCCGCTCTGTAATGAATATGGCCAGACTAAATCTAATTAACCTTTTTCAGGCCTATCAGCTTCCAGATGCTCCGGATAGCTAAGGAAGATTCATATCTCCGCTCAGCTCCCTTGCTCTCTCATTCGCAGTCTAATGATGATGCAGGATTGTTTGTTTTCTACTTTGTTTTCCATTTTAAAGGGGATATATTTTACCATGCATCGCAGAGCAAAAGCATATTAGCATTTCTAGACATTTGAAGTTAGTTTTTTAGATTTGGCATTCTTTTGCCAATTGCAAAGACAGAAAGAAGATAAATGTAACATGTTTTTCACTCTCTTCCTCCTCTGTTTCCCTCGTCATTCTCACTGTTCCTCCTCTCTTCCTCTCTTCTTCTACAGTATCTCTTGCTTTCTGAGTCATTATGTTTTACCTTTTTGAACCAGAGTAAATTCCCCTGTTCTTTGTCATTTTCCCTTTTTTGCTCTCTGCATTTCTGTGGACACCACCATTTTCTCAGTTATTTTTCTCCCTCATCTGCTTTCTTGCTTTTGCCTCTGGTTATAGTACATTTCACCCCCTTCCTTCCTTTTCTTCATACTTCATCTCCAATTGACTCAGACACTTCTCTCCCTCTCTCCACTGTAAATGACTGACCTCAGTTGATATTGTGAAACACCAGACGATTCAGATAGTGTGTTAAAATTCATGTGGTAAATGGTTTAAGGGAAAATGTTTTTACCTGTGTTCTATGCACAAGCACTTTATCCCAGAGGAGCTGTAAGACACGGCTTAAACAGACTCACACAAACAGAGGGGCCATAAAGCGGCTGCCTTTTGGCTTGGCCCAGTCGGACCCTAGACCTCAACCCAACAGAGATGCTCTAGAACAACCTTAAGAGAGCCGCTCACACCAGATGTCCGAACAATATGGCTCAGCTGAAGCAACTGATCAAAGAATGGTCCAAAGTTCCTTCTGGTCTTTGTGCAAGTCTAATCCACTGCTAAAGTAAGTAAAAAAACTGTTTTACTTACTTTTTCCACCATCGTTTTGTATGTTTAATGGGTGTGTTCAAAAAAGACATGAAAGATCATGACTGAGGTTAGAACAAGATGGCCCGGATCTCCCTGATCTTAAAAAAATCTGATCACACTTTATGACCAATTGATGCAGCAAACCAGGAAATTGTAAATAGTTCACTTACTCTTTTTTCATTGTATAGCTGAAGTTACAGTACAAAGTGGAGAGCTATTGTATTGTTTAAGTCAGAATGGTACTGTAGGCAGCTTAAGTTCGTCTGGTAAACTTGGCATATGTTCATTAACCATAAGGAGTGTGGAAAAACATATTTATAGACAAAAGTACAGGCATTCTATCTCACTGCTAATGGAAATAACTTGCAAAACCTTGCAAAAATAGAAAAAATTTGAGTTATTCGCCTGCCATTACAAACTTGCATGCATGGATGGGTGGGTGGATTGATGGATGGATACTGTATTGGATCCAGCACTTGGAATCGAATCAGAAAACACTTTGGGACACTTCATTAACTTTGATTCATTCCTCAAACACTAAGAGCTGCTTATTAAGCAAAGAGATATTTTGATGTCTCCAAAATACCAATTTTAATTTACTAATCTGTTTGCACAAGTATTTTGAAAGTAGAAATGGAAACCATTTGCCAAAGAAAGAAATTGACTAAGATGAGGCAAATGCGGCATTTATTTGGATGGTGGCCTTGAGAGCTCAACACAATCAAATGCAGAAATGAGCTCATTACTGTAGTTGTGGGGTTTCTGTATTTGATTTTGTTATGTTTAGCATTCTTTAATGATTGTGCCTATATGATTTTTAAATGCCTGCAATAGACCTTGAAAGGTTATAGCACTTTACAAATGAATGTCCTTCTCAGACTACTGTACCGCATACAAATGCTGTCAGCCAGGGGTGGCAGACACAGGGTTTGGATTGTGGGTCCACCAGGCTCTCATGCTTTTCATGGGGTAAGCACCAGGTCCCATCTTTATCTCATAGTCTGTCTCACATCCTATGTGCTATATCTGGATTACTTTGTAGCTACCTACTAGAGTTTAGTTTGAGAGCTATAAGGTTGTTATTTTTGTACTAGTACTAGTCCTATTGTATTATAGATACTACTATTATAGCCTATTTTTTTTGTTTATCTTCTTTTTATTTATTCACTTTTTGTGATTATTACTGTCAATATTATTATAATCACTAATATCATCACTAATAATGTAAATACAGTATATATGTAAAGGAAAATAAATATATATAAAATAAAATAAAAATGATGTACCTGTAATGTCAGATTGGTGCAGATGTGTTCTCGATGTGTTTTCTTGTATTTCAATGACTAGCAAAGTTACAGTGAACAAAAAGAAAAAAATACTATTTTAATTTAAGCAGGAATTGTGTTTCACTCATTCATGTTTTGTCAGGCATATTATATTCACTTTTGCCACTGATTTACTGCATGACACCTAAAGTCACAGCATTGTGTATTAAAGTAAAAATGTATATATTATATATTTTTTGCTTTGCAGTAAAAGCATAGTTTAATGACAGGTTTACATCATGACATGCTGCAAGAAGGTCTGATAAGGTCTAATATGTTTTGAGGCATGTTGGGTTATGAGGTAGTGCCATGATGTAGACTGTACTGTGCATGTTATCAACAATAACATGCAATTCTTTTTTTGATATAGCAAAATAATAAACTTTCTTTGACGCTGACAAAGAAATAACAGTTTGAAGCCAGTTAAAAGCCAAAGAAGAGAGCAAAAATGCCAATTTTGCAATGGCATTTTGAGGTAAATATGTTTTTCACTGTTACAATGAATTAAGGGGAAAACACAAGGGCTTAATTGTTCAGAATGACAACTTCATTTCATTGTTTTAAGGAACTTCACAAAGTAACCTTCATCTTCAGAGAAATGCACTTTAACACTCTCAACACACACATGCAAAGAGATGACTACAGGCGTTAAAATAGAGCTGAGTGGGCCAGGTATCACTCCAGTGACTTCAGTGCTGCATTTAGTCAAGTGCAGACTCAAACAGCTCTGGGTGATATAAAACTGCTTCATAACCCAGTATTTGTGTGCGAGTGTGTGTTTGTGTGTGCATGCAAGCGTTTAAGTCTGTGGGTCTTTGTATGTACCCCTGTAAGCTGTTTTTATTCAGGCTTGTTTGGTGGGTGTATGACTCGAGGAAACACCAGCAGCGGGGGAGCTTATCTCAATTACAGTAGGTGCAGTTTTTGCTTCGATAAGCTATCTGACAAGCTTGTTTATCTGCTGCAACATTTATATTCTCCAAAAAAAAACTTAAATGTTGCTCAAAATACCTGCAGCTGCACAACACACACTGATACTGTGAAATATAATATTTATTGGACTTGTCTGGGGAATCTGGACTTAGAAAGAATAATGATGCAATTATATATCCATTTGTTTATCCCTTAAAGCCCTATGTAGCCCATTTATGACCAAACCAGAGAGTGGGCAAAACTTAAAAGTTAAATGGACTCAAAAGTAGGCTGCTTCTTAGGCAGAGTTATGACAACTTCTAAGATGTGTTGGACTGTGAAAGTTCACTTTCCATCTTTGTTTTCTATTGGTTTCTAGGATATTAAACAAATATTGGAAATGCCTATTAACTAGATTGTTGGTGACTTGGGGTGACTTGGGTCCAATTTTCATTTGGAGCTGTATTACTGGTCACCTGTAAAATGTGCAGTATTGACATGTTCGATTTTTGATTTGTTCTCCGCCAATACTAAATACTAAAATATCTGTCTCTTTAGCTGCTAAATCCTCCATACATTATGTTCACCAGCTAGATACTAAGTTTACCTTTTTATACAGAAACCTTTTTAAGATGCCTTTCCCTATTTTCACTGAACTTAAAAAAGGCGTCCTAACAACGCTCCAGTGTTCATTTTATACATGCATGGAATTAAGTATTTTAGTGTTAGCGGAGTGACGTTTAACATAATGTCCAACATGATCTATAACGCGCAAAAACTTGCCTCGTCTGTGACACTACCTCTCAAGGCAGGTTAAAGGAGGGTCAACACGGACCCCCCATGCGGGTTTGGTACCCTTTAATGGGTAGTGTAGAAGGGGCTTTTGACAGCTGTTTGGTGTTGGGCAGGTCACATCAACTCACTAAAAACGAGATATAAGACTGAACCGAAACAGTAAAGTTGTGGGCCCTACAACCAAAACAATGAGCTGACATTTAGTGGAGGAGAACTACAGAAATGGGTGACATTTGTATGTAGGTTTAATACTTTGAGTGATTTCTTGATCCATTGGTAATCTAAAAATATGGATTACAACAGCTTTAATGTTTGGATTCAGTGGTGGCTTTGTATTGTGAACCTGCTCATCAGTATTTTCTTCATTCAGTATCAGATCTGAACAATCTGCTAGTACGGAATGTGCAGCAGGCTGTGTGTGTACTGTATATGAAAAACTTATTTTAATATGCAACAAAGTCACAGGAAGAGCACAACTTCATCTCCATAACCCTCAGTTGCTGCCTCAATCAGCCTCCACACCTGCTTAATTCAGTCCCTGCACCTGACTATGATTAAACAGACACAGCAGTTAATTTAACCTAAAATCTTAAACCTTAAAATCTGTTTTCTGCAGTGTCACAGACTGTCTACCTCTAATTAAAAAGCCATGCACTTGTACGACCTCATTTGAGACCTGAGCCACTAATTAAGCTCAAACAAAGAAATGAGTATGGATGCATTGTAAGAAATTTGTGAAAATATTTTAGCTTTGTCTTTTGTCAGTTAGATTTGTCATTTACACCAGATTCCCTAGCCATGTTGTCAGAATATAAATGTCAAGATAAATATGAAAAATTTCTATGAATATGAAAACATATGAAAAAATAACTTGTTTTTATTCCATATTTTTTTCTTTTTAATTATGTCTTTTTTGAATTACTCAGTTCAGACACTGGAAGCAACTTGTGTACACACAATAAGGCTATAACCTGTGATAGGTGGACTTCCCCTAAAAACAATTAGCAAAATTTCCTTACTTCCTTTCCAAAATGTCCTTAAAATTTACAATATGCTATCTTTGCCATGCATTTTTGTTTTTCTTATTTTGAAACATAAAATACAGCTATCATGGATGTTTGATTCATGAATAAGGGTGATTTATCACTAGTAAAGAAAATGGAGAAGAGAAAATGAAGTATGGACACTGGCGAAAACATTTTTAACCAGCCAGAGAGGCAATCGTGGAGCCCTGAGACCAGAAGTTTTAAGATTAAGCACCAGGTAAAACACTTTGTACAGCAAGCAGGACATACCTTCTAACCTCATATGAGTGTAAGAGGAGTTTTTCTGCTGTTTTGACCTTTTTCACTTCTTGAACACGGCTAAAATTAACTGCACAACCATATCTCTCAGTGTAATGCAGCCGTGGGTTGAGTGTCTTTCCCTGGCAAGACTTTTTTTGATGAAATCCAAAATCCACTTATGTCGATTTACACATTTGGCTCTTAAAGTCAGCAACCACAGTCAAAGCCCTGTAAGTATGTAAGTAAGATAGGTTGGCTTTTAAAACTATTTCAGAGAGATGAAGATTATTTTCCAAATATATTTAAGTAATTTTGGAGGCTTGTGGCTTCTAGGCATGAAAAAAGCTGTTGCCGTGTTATAGCTTGCACACTGCTAAGGGGGGGATAGCTTCACAAAAATAATCATGGAAATGATTTTTAAAAATTTTCATGATTCACTTGGTTTTGCTGATTATTTGTACATGTATGCAGTGGCACAGAACATAAAACTACTACAGAGAGGCAGAGACAGAGCAAGCAAGAGAGAGACAGCTGAGAGACCAAGCAAAAGTCACAGAAGCCTATAATTACTGGTTATAACAACCAGGGCAACACTACCACTGTTTCCTGACCTTAAAATGCGCTTTGCCCGTCTGTGTATTCTTGTGCCAAATGCAGTGTGCATGGTGAAGGTAAAAGTAGTGAAAGAAAAAGGTTGGAGGCTGATTCACATAAAGCAGAGCAATTTTTCTGAAGCAGCATCATCCCACTAGCACTTAAGTGGTTTTATCAAGATAAGCAAACGTAAATCTCACAAATGCATAGTAACGGAATGATGCTTAAAAAACAAATAAATATTTTTAATCAAAGTCTAACAGCAACTCTAACAGATAAGTTTAAAATCTGCACTACAAAATCAACAATTAATGTGGTTAAGACAGAACCTCTCTGTTAAATGTAAATGAATATGATTCATTGTATGAAAACTTTCTTTTTCCAGTTCCTTAACTCTCTGCAGCACCTTAAGGCAACAGGACACATGTGTTAATAATATGCCATGCCAGATGCAGTGCCACTACACAAGATGTCCACAAATTATTATGCCCGTGTCCAAATGGCAATAGGGTGCTACAGAATAACCAGATACTTCTACACACACCAGAGTTGCTGGCTAGAACTTGGTATGCTGCCTGTTATAATGGAAACATCAGATAACTGTGGCTCATTAATCGCATATGTCCAGACTTGTCTTTCTTTGCAGTTTTTCAGTGGTTCCTGTTGAAATGCTTTACAACTTTTGCCGTGTCACATGTGACAATGTGATGTTACAACATGAGATACAGTAGAAATAAGACTGATAAAGTGTCATCATACAATATGTTACCCAGGGCACAGTTACCTGTGAATGCTGGAAAAGTTTTTGAATGTTGGTTTCCCCTTAATTTGATGTATTTATGCTTAGAAAACTTACTTAGCTGTTGGCCATAGCTTCTTATTTAAAATAGAAAATGTGGTATCATCATCTTACCTAACTCTCTGCAAGAATGGAAATAAGCATAGTTCTCAAAATGATATACTAGTCTCAAAAGTGTTGTAATAATGTTGTTGTAGTAAAATATGTAATAAATAATTTTCTTTCGGTTGATTATCTGAAATGTTTCAGTTACAAATTAAAGAAAAACCTTGTAAATACTGCAAACCTGCCATTATTTTGTACTCATAAATTGATCTGTGGCCAGCACTTTCATCTCATAATTTCAATATTCCTGCCACAGTCACTCATCCCGGGGTCTCCTGTGCTATAAATAAAAGCAGTAACAATAGTGAGAGCAGCTTCGAACCCAGTGTTGTATTCTCATGTTAATGTAAATATGTGTAATTATGCTCTGACAATTTTCCCCACACCTTTGTCTTTCAGCTTGTTTAAACACTCCTTTCTCTCCCTGCTGCCATGGCTTAAATACGGAGTCTGTGCTATTTTGACGTTGAGTGATTGTGCTGTCTTTATATCTGTCAGGCAGACCGGCTGTAAATTCATCACAAGTTTTTGGGCTTTGTTCTGCTGGAGCTTGGCATGCTCTCTGCTTTTGGATTGGAGAGTCTGTGTTTGTTCCAGATTGAGAATTAGAGATCAGAGTGAGGCATTTCTGCACCTGTATCCCCTTCACATCTCATCTCGTCTCTCTCACCATCACTCACCCTTTCTATCACTTCATCTCCTCATTTCTCAGACACACTTGTTTTATTTGCATGCACTAAATTAAAGGTGCTCCAGGGAAGTTTTTTTTTAATTATTTATGTATGAAAAAACACACCTGTCTTATCAGACTGAGTCACAAAACAGATCCGTAATCTCTGATAGCATCACAATCCCTCTACTTTATACTCTCAAAATGAATGCCAATGTGATGCCCAACTCCCTCAGGTCATATGTTTAAGTGTCCCTGGACAAAAGATTGACATAGCTGTCCAAAATGAACCCCACATACAGAGAGGTTGCATGAAGAAGGACATACGGTGTAAAAATCTGTGCCAAATTAATATGCAGCTTGATGATCGGCTGTGGTTACCAGTAATTGGATAAGCTGAAAGAGGAAAAATGTCCATAGGAAATGGTTGTCAGTTCTACACCCAAACAGTGAATGTTTGGAAGTTTTGAGTTTAAGGCTCAGTGAAACACCTAAAGTGAAGACTGAAAACCACACAGACAGAAGCTCCCACTGTGAAAGATGCTTGATGGTAGCCTGTTGTTGGATCACACCAATCCTATAAAAAGTGCAGGGTGGGCTCTGCCAACAGTGTACTGGCATGGAACAATATCTCAGCATAAGCAGAAAATGAAAGTTGAGCCAAACTACACAAACTTAAATTAAATTAAACATGTCACATAACAAAATTGGTTTTATTTTATGTCACTCATTGGTATTAGCGAATTACACCAGTACAATTAAAAACAAGTAAAATGTCTTTACAGAGGCATGTATCTCAACTTTATTTTTATTTTTAACTAAACGTCTAATGAATATGCATCGCACAAATCATTTGTGTCAATAAAAGAGTAGCTAATTAGAAACTCGGGGAACCCGCTGTCTGAATGTTTGTTTGGCTGAGCAGTTGCTTGTAATTATGTGTTTCTTATTTGTTTTTCACTCACAGTCTTACTTGTATCATGCATAACAAATCTGATTTCAGTTTTCAAACTGAGATTCAAGTTATTTTATTAGTTCATTCCAGCTGTGACCCACAACAGTCTGTCTGACTTTTTCAAATATTTGCTGGTGTTAGTTTTCTGTATAATTTTATTCTGTATTTCATTTTATGCCATTTCATTACGCGTAGCCAAATAATGAAGTTGGACAATTATTAATGTGATATTATTTATCAAGGATGGATGGACTCCACATGAACTTTATCAATGAAAAAGCTACAATGTGATCTAAATAATGGAAGTTTGTTCTTTTAGAAGCTCGATTTCCGTAAATATTTCCTGTGTGACACAGATTTTTTCCAGTTGTGTAGAGCACACTACCAATTATGTCTTTGACTTTGACACAGGTTCCCACTGTGACAACTGCAATTGCTTGGGGCACTCATGGGCTTTTTGAGGACTTTTTTGAGAATGCACTCCATGTGGTACTTTGCTTGACAGTTTTAACATTAAAAACAAAAATGACAGTAGAAGTCCAAAATTATTAAAGAACAAAATTAAAAGAGCTGATTTACATGATGCTGCATAATTGACTCGTCTGCTCCTCCTCCTTCTTGTTTTATAACTTCATGAAAAATAATACAGGAGCAGATAATGACAGATGCTGTTTGTTTTTGTAGTGAGTGTGAGGACAGTGACAGAGGTGAATGACAGTGAGATGTTTGACAAAAACAGTGTTTAATTTACAACTTTTGGGGACTGTTGCTGTTAGCTTGCTAGACTTGCTTGCTCCTGTAGGTCCTTGCACACTCTTACACTCATACACCTATACTGACCATGCATCTGATGTTACAGTCGGTGAAGGTTCAGTCTTAAGGCTTAGGGCAAGGGTGGGCAACCCTGGTCTGCGAGGGCCACTGTCCTGCTTGTTTTCCAACCATTCCTGCACTTACAGCTTTTGATTGGCTGAACACACCTGAATCAGGGAATCCGCAGTGGGCTTAGGGAGAAACTGTCCCTTTGCTATTTCTCTCATTACGTTTAGTTGTTCTCCTCTCTGGGTTTCTTTCATTAATTAATCACCTGACTGTATTCACCTGCTTTCCCAGCTGCTCCTCCTCCATCATTAGCTCGTCCCTGGATATAAAGGAGAATTCTGGCTCATGTTACCACAGCTGCTGAGGGTGACCTGTCAAAGAAACACTGTTTTCACTGCAGGCTGTCGCTGAAATTAAATAATTAAAATAAAAATGTTTCAGCTACTGTATTGCTGCAGTAGAAAGAAAATGGTCACTTTCTGCCTCCTCGCTGACTCTAAGTGAAACGGGGTGCGTTTGAAGCAGGCACCCAACCTTCAACTGCTGCGCTTCTGCCTCTCAGGGTGTTTGTACAGCAGCTGGCAGGTGTGAAGCAGAGCATCACTGACATACAACATGCTCACTCAGCAAAACAGTACACCACAGCACCATAAGAGTAAACTGTGCTGAAGGGGGAAAACAAAATCTCACACTCACCAAAGCTCGCTTGTTAAGTTTAAACAAATTCCCTACTCATCGCAGATGTCACAGAGCAGACATCTGTGTATTCTTTACACATCTTCCTTCAGTGTAACAGCAAATTTGCTTTATTTGAAATAGCAGAAAAAAATACATTAACCCAAAACACCAGTTTGTGTGTAACGCACACGACATTGGTCTTGTACTTATTCCCATAGTGCATCCCCTTACATTAAACTTATCCTTCACAATTAAATACAAAACCACCTTAATCCTTATTCTAACCTCAATGCTAAAAAACATATCTTAACCCTCAAACAACCCTTAGAAGTTATAAAACCTGGTCAAAGTGGTCCTCACAATGATGGCACTGAACAAAAATTAGTCTCACACACACCGACACACGGATTGGTGCCAATTTTCCACTACTCAGCATTTTTTATATTTGCATTTCTTCAAAGCTCTGCAGCTGCTGGTCATTGTGTATGTATCCCAGAGTAATTAGTGTAATTTCAGTTTTCAGTTAGAAAATTTTTAACGAGAGCTTTCCACTCTTCAAATGAGACAGGTGTAGGCCTTAAAGAAAATATACACCTGAATTCAAACTGGGTTGTTCATACGGATGTCTCGTTCTTCTTAACGCAAAATCTCAGTAAGACTGATTTTGTTTGAATTTGTTCAAAACACCTGATGGTGTCACTGATAACACAGATAGAATATTTATTAATTACTTAAAGAACATTACGGTTGGAGAGCGCAATAAAAACAGCTACTTTATACATGTTCTAGCCTAGATAGATGAACTACAAAGGGAAATACCACAGTAAGCTTGAGACATTCGAGGCTCAGTCTGATATTGCATGTGACCATCTGACTGTATAAGACTAGCTGTATATTTTTCCTCCTTTAATCAAGATGTACATGGAATGGAAAATTAGAAATACTCTGGTATTGTGTGTATCCTGTGCTCTGTGCTAACCATCACACCCTCTAAACAGCTTGCCATGCTGCCACAATATTGCATTTCTCAATACCGAGACCCCTTTTTCATAGCTCTTCACATATACAGCACAACAGTAGTAAATGTAGAATAAACTGTGCATCACGTCATTGCTTTGACAGGACATGCATTCAATTGCCACAACATAACCACCAAAACTCTGAAAAACTACAGAATGGTTGTAATTTTGACTGTTATATTCTGCGACATCTAAAAAGAAAAATCCTTGATGCCCCTTATGACATGTTCCAGATGAGTCTGTATCCAGAATGTTTTATAATTGTATGGGTTTACAGCTCGTCTCAGGATTGCGTATTGTGATTAAAATGAGCCTATGTTACTTTCCATAATGTCTTAATCAAATCTTGATTGGATAATTGGTGCAGATTTGAATCTACTGTAGCAACTACAAACTTAAGCAATTTGAAATAACTAGATCATTGAGATGCAATTATGCTTAATTACAGAAAATATGATTTCTTATTATAATGTGCATAACAAAAGCCACTATAAAAGCAAGTTGTAATGTACATAAATATATTTTCAGGGTGTGTTTTCAGAATAAAAGAAAGGAATTCCTACAGACTAGGCAGTAGGAATCACTCTTGGCCAGCTCCACTGGCAATGGATAAGAAGCTTACATTCTAAACACATACAAAAAAAACTTTACACTCAAATAGGATTAATTTCATCACAGTGTGGAGAAGCACTGTAGCTTAGAAAATCTGAGCTCACTCAGGGAATCCGTGTCACAGTATTTATACAGTCAGTCTGCTGTATGTTTTTGTTTTGGCTCAGCGATACCCGATGGGACACACTGGTCTTGGTTTTTCCACTTGCTCTGTTTTGGACTATGCCTGAAACCCTGTGTTTTGAGAGTTGGACATTCGAGAGTGGAAGACATAAAATCTCATTACTTTTAAACTTACAGTTTAAAGCAAATTCACTTAAACTCAAGTCTGTACCAGAAAATATATAGCAGTTAGAAAGAAATCATACATTTTTAGTAAGATGCACAAGAATAACCAGTCATAATTTTTTTGGTTTTATTCGATAAAGAAAAAGTGGAATCTGAAGTACGGTAATAGTAGGATATAATGTAAAAAGAGCTTGAGACTAAACAATCCATTTTTTGAGTTGGCCTGGATTTACATTTTTTCAGCTGCACCATCTATTGGATCTGGAGATGGAAATAGTTTCACTATAATCCTGAAGCTCTGCACAGTGTAACGTTAAGCCTTTGTTTAGACTCTCAGAATGACTGAGACAATTTATTGTAAAATGTAAAATGAAAAGGAGGCACCAGGCAGGTCAAAGTGGTAAAAAATATTAAATGAAAAAAAAAACTGTTACAGAAATTTGTCAACTGACTGCTGGTCACTCAGCCCTCATCACGTTCAAAAACAGAGCCAAAACAGAGCAAGCACTTCTTTCAGCCTGCACCTTTTCACTCTGATCATTTTAGTGCCAGAGCTCCACTGAGCACCCTGCTGCTTTGTTCAGCTGTGTGATGCAAGGATGAAATTTTAGTTTCAACTTCTGGGGAAGACGTCAACTGGGAACAGCTCAAGCTGCTGAAGCTACTGTACAGTCTTCACTAATGAGAAAACGGTGTTCTGTGATGGGATGATATTCTTTTGTGTTAAAAGTTGCATATGCTATACACATCGCTTAACACAACATCCTTAACTGAACAGTGTATTAAATTGGGGGGCAGATATAAATTAATCTGCTTGCTTTAGCCAAAAGATGTTTCTTCAACATATTTTCCTTTCCTGGTGCAATATATGATTGTATTAGTGTATGGTGAAATCTAGCTGAGTGGGTGACTGAACGAACAAACAAACAAATACAGTATAAAACACTAAATTAATTGGACTTATTGTAAAAAGACGTTTTCAATTCTACTAGAGCAAAGTGAATGTGCTTTTCATTCACCCATACACACACATACCAGAAACTTACTAGTATGGCCTCACAGAGGGAATCCTCTGTGTAAAAACAGTTACAGGATAGTTTGCTGTGACAAGAGGTATGAAGAGGATAATCCTCAGTGAATCTCTTCACATATTTTCAACATGCACCTTATTGTTCTAGTTTGGATATTAAACTCTCTGCCCTCACTCTTAAAATATCTCCCTACTTCTAGCTCAAAAACTCCTCTAGCTGATGTCATTTGGAAGAGATTTTTAGTTCAGACCGTGTCGTTTGGTTGCTCATACTATGGAGGTTGTAGTGTTGGTTGGCCTGCTCCTAACCTCTCCTGAACTGAAAAAAGACTTCTAGTCATCTAGAGAGAGTTTCTGCTAAACCCAGATAAAAAAGGGAAAACAGAGGAAAGTTTACTTCATATACATGTAAGACACAAGTGAAAAATCTGTGAAGTCATTCTTTAAGGCCATATATGCAATTCACAAATGCCAACATTCAGTGCCAGTGTTGGAAGTAGTGTGCCCTTCACGCAGAAAGGTGAAAAGTAAGGATGTAAGGAAGACTGGATGGTGTATTTCTAATTATTGTAAAGGCTGATGATGGTCAATAATTTTCTTATTGTCAGTAAGTCTTGAAAAGTACAAAACTCACATTGAAATGTACTTTACTTTACTTTATTTGGCAGACGCTTTTGTCCAAAGCGACTTACAAGGAGAGATTAGGAGAGAAATTATTCTAATACTGCAGGTGTTGCTGTAACTGAGCCTCACCTTAGCAATACCTTAACCACAGTTTATTCTCCATATCCAAAATATTTTCACCAATACTGTAATTTGAACAAATATTGTGGAAAGCAAGCATTTTCATTTCACATTAATTGGTTTATTCTAATCTAAAAAAATCAAGGTTACTGTGACCTCACATCCATTTTATCCTCGTGAACATAATGTTTCGGAAACACCTGGAGGGAGATTCGTCACATCTGGCACAAACAACCGCGTGGACTCAAGGATAAACTGATTCAAATCTGAGTCTGGAGACATGTAAACTGCAATTTGACAGGTTGGCAGAGGCATAGCGAGGCAGTTTGAATCATTTTTAAATATACTGCATACTTTTACAGAGTTTAAAGAAAAATCATTCCAGCTTCCAGGGGATGGAAACATGTTAGATTTTGCTTTAAGACTACTCTGTGGCACATATTATTTTTTAGCATTTCTGTTTTCTGTCATAAAACCCCAAAGTCCCAAACCTTATCGCTATGAGATGTATAATCATTGCTTTTTCTGGCTGATGAAATGTTCTAAAAGTTTTGAAATAATCATTCCCCTCTTACTTTGAATAATATAGCAGGAAATTCAACATCTGAAATAACACAAATAAACCATCACAAACATTGCCAAGGCTTTTTTTTTAACAGTAGTGCTAAAATTGTTTCAGGTAAAAAAAAAAAAAGGACATGAGGATCACTTGAAAAGCAAAGCCAAAGATAATAAACAACCCTACATATGCATGTTGTGATAAGGATGGTAAAGTTGGTTGAGCGCTTGTGAACATAATTAGTTTACAGAAGCATTGTAAGAGTTGTAATAGACAAAATACAAGGAACAAAATGTCATTACTTTCAGCTTCAGCCATTAACTGATAAGCTTATCTCACGCTACTTGTGCAGGAAAGTGTTAAGTGTGAGTTACAGTCTCACCAGCTCAGTGTGAAAGAGGGAAGCCATTTGCAGCTGTGTTTCTACCCTGCTCAGTCTTTTTGACGCCACAATAGTTCACATTTCCCAACAGTCTTCCTCACTCAAACTCAGATAGACACACTGACCTTGTTTCAACCTCTCCTCAACAGATTATTTCTCTAGGTATAGTGAGATGGGTATCATCATTTTAATATCACTATAATCCTTAAATCTTCCAATTTAATCCAAAGGTTGTGATGTAAAAATAGAGCTGAATAGAAAAGAGAGACAGGGAGATTTATGAAGACAAAACTTTCACCAACACAGGTCCCTGGCACTGGATTGCAAGCGGCTGAATTAATTTGTTATTCTGCCATTTGTGTGTATTTATATGTGTGTTTACAACTATTCTTGGAACTAAAATGTGAAGATGAGTCTTCAGTAATTAGGCTGGAAGAAGAAAGAACAGTGGTGTGTGTGTGTGTGTGTGTGTGTGTGTTTGTGTACACACAGCTCCAAAAACATCTTTTTTTGGGGCTTGCCAAACAGAGACCACATGTAGAGATGGCTGCTCTGTGGGTTTGTGGAATTAATACTTTACACTGATTTAGAATTAATACCCTCTTTGGCTTTATGTTTTGAACTTTTGAAGAAACACAATCCACCATACAAAGTACTCTGCAGCCCTGCAGCCTTATGTTGATCTTAATAATCACAATTTATCTCAGTGAGAAAAATAATGTTAATTATACTCACTGTCTGTTACTTCACTCAAGTCCGTACTACCCAAATTTCACCAAAATATTGACTTTGCAACGAGAGGGGATAACATGTTAGACCTTGTTTA